>JAUIMM010000391.1:2697500-2875000 GCA_031769625.1 Taudactylus pleione | reverse complement strand
CCATCTTCTTTTCTCATCTCTCAGGTATGTGATATCCACCCTCCTGCAATCATACTCTGAACTTTATTCATTCATCATATTTAAATGTATGTGATATCCACCCTCCTGCAATCATACTCTGAACTTTATTCATTCATCATATTTAAATGTATGTGATATCCACCCTCCTGCAATCATACTCTGAACTTTATTCATTCATCATATTTAAATGTATGTGATATCCACCCTCCTGCAATCATACTCTGAACTTTATTCATTCATCATATTTAAATGTATGTGATATCCACCCTCCTGCAATCATACTCTGAACTTTATTCATTCATCATATTTAAATGTATGTGATATCCACCCTCCTGCAATCATACTCTGAACTTTATTCATTCATCATATTTAAATGTATGTGATATTTTAAATTGTTGCAATAGTCATTTCCTATTTTTGTGATGTTGTTGTTAGTGAAGCATAGTTTATGATGGCAAACTGGGCTGTTGTTTACATAATCAAACACAAGGCAATTTAACACCTTAGGTCAGCTGGACATGTCTCAGATGTAGCCTATGTTAATCAGCCACAGTATATCTTACTAGTCAGATCTAGAGAGCTGGGCTCGATTGAGCTGGGCATCCCATGCATGAAGTATCCTATGCATAAAGTATCAAAATGAACAGTTAAAAACCAAATTACATTTATCTAGATCTAACCATCTTCTTTTCTCATCTCTCAGGTATGTGATATCCACCCTCCTGCAATCATACTCTGAACTTTATTCATTCATCATATTTAAATGTATGTGATATCCACCCTCCTGCAATCATACTCTGAACTTTATTCATTCATCATATTTAAATGTATGTGATATCCACCCTCCTGCAATCATACTCTGAACTTTATTCATTCATCATATTTAAATGTATGTGATATCCACCCTCCTGCAATCATACTCTGAACTTTATTCATTCATCATATTTAAATGTATGTGATATCCACCCTCCTGCAATCATACTCTGAACTTTATTCATTCATCATATTTAAATGTATGTGATATCCACCCTCCTGCAATCATACTCTGAACTTTATTCATTCATCATATTTAAATGTATGTGATATTTTAAATTGTTGCAATAGTCATTTCCTATTTTTGTGATGTTGTTGTTAGTGAAGCATAGTTTATGATGGCAAACTGGGCTGTTGTTTACATAATCAAACACAAGGCAATTTAACACCTTAGGTCAGCTGGACATGTCTCAGATGTAGCCTATGTTAATCAGCCACAGTATATCTTACTAGTCAGATCTAGAGAGCTGGGCTCGATTGAGCTGGGCATCCCATGCATGAAGTATCCTATGCATAAAGTATCAAAATGAACAGTTAAAAACCAAATTACATTTATCTGGATCTAACCATCTTCTTTTCTCATCTCTCAGGTATGTGATATCCACCCTCCTGCAATCATACTCTGAACTTTATTCATTCATCATATTTAAATGTATGTGATATCCACCCTCCTGCAATCATACTCTGAACTTTATTCATTCATCATATTTAAATGTATGTGATATCCACCCTCCTGCAATCATACTCTGAACTTTATTCATTCATCATATTTAAATGTATGTGATATCCACCCTCCTGCAATCATACTCTGAACTTTATTCATTCATCATATTTAAATGTATGTGATATCCACCCTCCTGCAATCATACTCTGAACTTTATTCATTCATCATATTTAAATGTATGTGATATCCACCCTCCTGCAATCATACTCTGAACTTTATTCATTCATCATATTTAAATGTATGTGATATTTTAAATTGTTGCAATAGTCATTTCCTATTTTTGTGATGTTGTTGTTAGTGAAGCATAGTTTATGATGGCAAACTGGGCTGTTGTTTACATAATCAAACACAAGGCAATTTAACACCTTAGGTCAGCTGGACATGTCTCAGATGTAGCCTATGTTAATCAGCCACAGTATATCTTACTAGTCAGATCTAGAGAGCTGGGCTCGATTGAGCTGGGCATCCCATGCATGAAGTATCCTATGCATAAAGTATCAAAATGAACAGTTAAAAACCAAATTACATTTATCTGGATCTAACCATCTTCTTTTCTCATCTCTCAGGTATGTGATATCCACCCTCCTGCAATCATACTCTGAACTTTATTCATTCATCATATTTAAATGTATGTGATATCCACCCTCCTGCAATCATACTCTGAACTTTATTCATTCATCATATTTAAATGTATGTGATATCCACCCTCCTGCAATCATACTCTGAACTTTATTCATTCATCATATTTAAATGTATGTGATATCCACCCTCCTGCAATCATACTCTGAACTTTATTCATTCATCATATTTAAATGTATGTGATATCCACCCTCCTGCAATCATACTCTGAACTTTATTCATTCATCATATTTAAATGTATGTGATATCCACCCTCCTGCAATCATACTCTGAACTTTATTCATTCATCATATTTAAATGTATGTGATATTTTAAATTGTTGCAATAGTCATTTCCTATTTTTGTGATGTTGTTGTTAGTGAAGCATAGTTTATGATGGCAAACTGGGCTGTTGTTTACATAATCAAACACAAGGCAATTTAACACCTTAGGTCAGCTGGACATGTCTCAGATGTAGCCTATGTTAATCAGCCACAGTATATCTTACTAGTCAGATCTAGAGAGCTGGGCTCGATTGAGCTGGGCATCCCATGCATGAAGTATCCTATGCATAAAGTATCAAAATGAACAGTTAAAAACCAAATTACATTTATCTGGATCTAACCATCTTCTTTTCTCATCTCTCAGGTATGTGATATCCACCCTCCTGCAATCATACTCTGAACTTTATTCATTCATCATATTTAAATGTATGTGATATCCACCCTCCTGCAATCATACTCTGAACTTTATTCATTCATCATATTTAAATGTATGTGATATCCACCCTCCTGCAATCATACTCTGAACTTTATTCATTCATCATATTTAAATGTATGTGATATCCACCCTCCTGCAATCATACTCTGAACTTTATTCATTCATCATATTTAAATGTATGTGATATCCACCCTCCTGCAATCATACTCTGAACTTTATTCATTCATCATATTTAAATGTATGTGATATCCACCCTCCTGCAATCATACTCTGAACTTTATTCATTCATCATATTTAAATGTATGTGATATTTTAAATTGTTGCAATAGTCATTTCCTATTTTTGTGATGTTGTTGTTAGTGAAGCATAGTTTATGATGGCAAACTGGGCTGTTGTTTACATAATCAAACACAAGGCAATTTAACACCTTAGGTCAGCTGGACATGTCTCAGATGTAGCCTATGTTAATCAGCCACAGTATATCTTACTAGTCAGATCTAGAGAGCTGGGCTCGATTGAGCTGGGCATCCCATGCATGAAGTATCCTATGCATAAAGTATCAAAATGAACAGTTAAAAACCAAATTACATTTATCTGGATCTAACCATCTTCTTTTCTCATCTCTCAGGTATGTGATATCCACCCTCCTGCAATCATACTCTGAACTTTATTCATTCATCATATTTAAATGTATGTGATATCCACCCTCCTGCAATCATACTCTGAACTTTATTCATTCATCATATTTAAATGTATGTGATATCCACCCTCCTGCAATCATACTCTGAACTTTATTCATTCATCATATTTAAATGTATGTGATATCCACCCTCCTGCAATCATACTCTGAACTTTATTCATTCATCATATTTAAATGTATGTGATATCCACCCTCCTGCAATCATACTCTGAACTTTATTCATTCATCATATTTAAATGTATGTGATATCCACCCTCCTGCAATCATACTCTGAACTTTATTCATTCATCATATTTAAATGTATGTGATATTTTAAATTGTTGCAATAGTCATTTCCTATTTTTGTGATGTTGTTGTTAGTGAAGCATAGTTTATGATGGCAAACTGGGCTGTTGTTTACATAATCAAACACAAGGCAATTTAACACCTTAGGTCAGCTGGACATGTCTCAGATGTAGCCTATGTTAATCAGCCACAGTATATCTTACTAGTCAGATCTAGAGAGCTGGGCTCGATTGAGCTGGGCATCCCATGCATGAAGTATCCTATGCATAAAGTATCAAAATGAACAGTTAAAAACCAGTTGAACAAACATTGAACAACATCATAAAGCAGGTAATTTCTAAATGCAAACAATAACTATTTATATTCTACGGATTTTCTCTTTTTATTCTAAACCATCAGGTACCATACATTATTCATTCTTATTTCACTCCATGGCATGTTCTCTAAGGTTATTTCATCCTTTACTCTCCCTGCAGCTCACCCCTCTGTACACATTGCAGCCTCAATAATCTACTCCCCTCTTATGAACGCACATGAGCTATTTACTTATCTTTCTAAATTGACCATAACATCCACAACCTGTTGCCATAAAAAACTTTCATACAAAACACAGAACTATATTTATGTCTCTCTCCTTCTACTTCTCTTAGCTGGTGACATATCACCAAATCCAGGCCCTACACACATGCCCTACTCACGGAATATAAATCCAGCAAACCTCAGACACATCACATGCCTCCCATCACCCTCCAAAACACTGAAATGTGCCTTATGGAATGCACGCTCTGTCTGCAACAAACTAACATCCATCCATGACCTCTTTATTTCTAATAACCTCAATCTTCTGGCATTAACAGAAACATGGCTCACACAAACAGACACTGCCTCCCCTGCAGCACTCTCACATGGTGGTCTACACTTCACACATACCTCCAGGCCTGGTAATAGTAAAGGAGGTGGAGTAGGAATACTACTGTCCCAATCTTTTACATACACAGTTATTCCACAGGTACTATCCCTTACATTTACATCATTTGAAGTACATTCTATTAGGACTTTCACTCCTTTCTCTCTGCGCATTGCTGCTATCTATCGTCCACCTGGACCACCCAATCAATTTCTGGAACATTTTTCTGCCTGGCTCCCTCACTTCCTATCCTCTGACATCTCCACCATCATCATGGGTGATTTCAATATCCCCATTGACAGTCCACAATCCCCTCATGCCTCCAAACTTCTCTCCTTAACATCCTCTCTTGGCCTCTCCCAATGGACTGACTCCTCTACTCATCAAGATGGCCACTGCCTTGATCTTGTATTTACCAGACTATGCTCAGTCTCTGATTTCACTAATTCTCCTTTCCCTCTCTCAGATCATAACCTTATCGCCTGCACACTCTCCTCCATTACATCAGCCTCAATGCCAAGCAAATCAACCAAACCTCCTCAAACCCGCAGAGATATTAATACTATTAATTTTGAACAACTATCCACCTCTCTGCAACAATCACTCTTACCTATTTCTACTTTCACTTCTCCTGAGACTGCTGTATCACACCTGAACCAGACCCTAGAACTAGCCCTTGATGAAGTAGCTCCAGCTACCCATCACATTCTGCGTAGACTTAGACGTCACCCGTGGCATTCCAAATTCACAAGACACCTACAAAAACTCTCACGTAAAGTAGAACGTCAGTGGCGAAAGTCTCATACTCCAAGTGACTTCCTCACGTATAAGACAATCTACCACTCTTATCGTAATGCACTGGATAATGCCAAACAGATATATTTCCAATCTGTTATCTCTGACCAAGCCTCTAACCCCAAGCGACTTTTTAATACATTTAAATCACTTCTTAACCCTCCATCACCCAACCCACCTGCTACTATCAGTGCACAAGATCTTGCTTCCTATTTCAAAAACAAGATTAATAATATCCGAAATGAAATGGTATGCACTTCCTCAGCCAGGGTCTTGTTCAATTCCCTACCTGAACCCAATGGCACGTTCTCATCATTTGACCCCACTAATGAAGATGAAGTAGCTACACTCTTCTCATCCTCCTACTCTACTACCTCTCCTCTTGATCCTACACCCTCACAAATCAGTAAAGCTCTGTCTCCTGTGCTCATTCCACACTTAACTAAAATCTGTAATCTCTCTTTCTCTACTGGTATCTTTCCATCACTGTTCAAGCATGCAGTGATCACTCCCATTTTGAAAAAACAAAATTCTGACCCTAACTCTCTCTCAAATTACCGTCCTATCTCCCAGCTACCTTGCCCCTCCAAGCTACTGGAGAGACTTGCCTACACTCGCCTCACACACTTTCTTAACACCCACAACTTATTGGATCCACTTCAGTCAGGCTTTCGTTCCCAACACTCCACTGAGACAGCACTGGCTAAGGTAGTAAATGATCTGGTCACTGCCAAGGCTAAAGGCCATTATTCACTTCTAATTTTTCTAGATCTCTCAGCTGCCTTTGACACTGTTGACCACTCTCTTCTCATACAAACACTACAATCCATAGGTCTTCAAGACACAGCCCTTTCTTGGTTCTCATCTTACCTATCTAATCGCTCTTTCACTGTTCGCTTTTCTGATTCTAACTCCACTTCGCTACCTCTATCAGTTGGAGTACCACAAGGTTCAGTATTAGGTCCTCTGCTTTTCTCAATATATACCACCTCTCTTGGCAAACTAATCAGCTCTTTTGGTTTTCAGTATCATCTGTACGCGGATGATACTCAAATTTACCTATCCTCCCCAGATTTGTCACCATCTGTGCTGGTCCGTGTCACTGAATGTCTCTCTGCCATTTCATCTTGGATGTCATCTCGCCACCTCAAACTTAATATATCCAAAACAGAATTAATTATATTTCCACCAGCCAATAGCGGTTACCAACCTGATATCTCTATTACTGTTGACAACTCGACAATCTACCCCACCTCACAAGCTCGCTGCCTAGGTGTCATCCTTGACTCTGAACTGTCTTTTGTTCCCCACATTCAATCTGTCTCTAAATCCTGTTACATGCATCTAAGAAACATAGCCAAAATTCGATCATATCTTACTCAAGACACTGCAAAAACTCTTATACACGCACTCATAATTTCCCGCATTGACTATTGCAATAGTCTCCTTATTGGTCTTCCCAAAAACAGGCTCTCCCCACTACAATCCATTTTGAATGCAGCTGCGAGGTTGATCTTTCTCACCAAACGTTCAGTGTCTGCTGATCCACTCTGTCAGTCCCTCCATTGGCTGCCAGTCTTCTACCGTATTCAATTTAAAATACTTGCACTCACACATAAAGCTATTAACCAAACCACACCAACATACATCTCTTCACTTATCTCAAAATATCTTCCAACCCGACATCTCCGTTCTGCACAAGATCTGCGTCTCTCATCCCCGCGCATTACTTGTTCCCATGCACGGTTACAGGACTTTTTTCGGGCTGCACCCACCCTGTGGAATGCCCTCCCATGCACAATAAGACTTTCCACTAGTTTCCAAACATTCAAGCGTTCTCTGAAAACTCACCTCTTTAGACAAGCTTATCAGATTCCAGGACCGCCCACCTAACCTTTTATAGCTCCCTATCTAACTCTCTTCTTATAGTAAACACTTATCACATCTTCTCTTTCTTCAATTGAACATCCTCCTAACCCTAGGCCAACTTTCCAGTGTGATTGGATTATACAGCCCACCAAGAATATCTGCAATTGGGCTGGACCTATTTGCAATAGCACCTCTCCTTGTGTATCAACACCTATTTCCCTATAGATTGTAAGCTTGTGAGCAGGGCCCTCTTACCCTTATGTATGTCATGTATGTATGTCTTTTACAACCCGGTATAATGTTAATCTTGATTCAAATTGTAAAGCGCAACGGAATTTGCTGCGCTATATAAGAAACTGTTAATAAATAAATAAATAAATAATAATCCCTCACGAAAGTATGAAAACAGGTTCTGAAATATTTAAAATGTAAATGGATTTTAGTGTGCTTTATACAAGATGTTCAGAGTGCTGTCCGTTCGACTGCTATATTATATATATATATATATATATACACACACACACAGTAAGCGGCCTGGCAGATTACTGGTCCTGTCCCCTAAATTCATGATGTCATGTCATCGCACAGGGGGGCGGGAGTGTCATCACCTGGAAGTGTAAAGTGCAGCACTGCCGAGAGTGCCCTGAGGATGCTGCACAGACTGCAGGGTGTCTGTCTGAGCAGCACTGCATCAGCGATACTGGCAGCAGGATGCTGTTCCAAGCAACCTGTTTGCCAGTGTCAAGGGCGACGGTGCTACAAACAGCGCACACCTCTAGATTGGCACTGTATACAGTCAGAAACGGTGGCACTCACTTTCGCCATGATTGAGACATCAAAGGTCTATGATCAACATTTCAGTCCTCTGTGGACTTTTACCAAGAACCCTCCAGAGGACTGAAACATTGATCGGGCCAATAATTAGTGTATATGCAGGAGGGCTAGCCAATAAACATCTTCAAATGCTCCTGCAATGGTCAGATAGCGTGTTCTGCACACACTATCTCGTTCCCGGAATGGTATTTAAATGCCGGCAGCTGTTTAGCCAGTTCAAATACCGACTGCGGGTGCCCGACAGGATGAAGATCCCAACTAAGGCAGGTAAGTACTATTATCCTCCCCTGTCCCCGCCCCCTAACCCTCCCTTAGGAGTGCCTAACCATAAAACTCCCGGGGTGACAGCGGCACGCAATAGGCCCTTCATGAATTTCAGCTCCAGGCCCATGTGGACATTAATCTGGCACTGCGCCCGGGTGCCGCTCTCCCGGCATTGGTAAAATGACAGGCGTCTAGATTTAGATGCCTGTCATTTAACCCTCGCCGGGATTAAGCAGTCGGGAAGCCGGCTGTCGGGATTAGGTACACCGGCTTCCCGACTGCATACCGTTTTTAGTGTATCCAGATTCCTCTAATGGGGTTTACCAGAAAAGTAGTTTTATTTGTATGTTTAACGTTGGGACAAAATACTTCTCCCATAATAAAAGTGGAATTTGCTTTGCACATACAGGACCTCATTCAGAGTTGGTCGTTGCGGCCGCACGGTCGTATGCCACCGATGTTCGCTAAACTGCGCATGCGTAAAATTTGCAATGCGCGTGCGCAAACTAGCTGTTACGATCGGAAATATCTCTCTCCTTGAACTTGGCCAGGTCGTTAGTTTGAGTGACAGGATGAGGCGTTTATGGGTGGTAACAGGGGAAGGTGCTTGTGAACGTGGGAGTGGAGATCCGAACGCAGGCATGCCTCATTATGCGAACGGCGTTTTATTGGAGTGCATAATTAACAAAGTAGCATCATGGCACATGTGACATGGGAGATTTTTACACTGACTTGATCGTAGTGCTTAAGAGAGGATATGGTCAACCTTAAGCTCTACGACCAGTTCCGATGGTTCCCGATGGTCTTGATTAATCCTTATATGCCTGGAGATGACGTGTAATGCGTACAAGAAGGGGGCGTATTTTTTGTCTTACGGCCGCATCCTCCCCTTGGTCGTCCAGCTAACGATCCGATCTTAAGGACGCAACTTGCGAGTGCATCATTTGCATATCTGGCCCCTTTTCCCTTAGGACCGTGCGGCCGCAAAGACCGACTCTGAATGAGGTCCACAGTATCTTGTCAGTCATTGTGTCTGTGGGGAGAAGTCATTGGACTTTCTTCTGTGTCTTGGGGTGTTTAAATGGAGAGCTTGGGAAAACCAGCACTGTACGTCCAGCAGCGATCACACCTTGAACCTTGCACTGTGTGTAACTCAGAATCAGACCTTATGTATCTCGTGATAACAGAAAAAGATTATTCTTATTAATATAGGGGTCTATTTACTAAGCCTTGAATGGAGATAAGGCGAACGGAGATAAAGTACCAGCCAATCAGCTCCTAACTGCCATGTCACAGGCGGTATTTGAAAAATGACAGTTAGGAGCTGGTTGGTACCTTCTCTCCGTATTCTTTACCTCCTTCCAAGGCTTAGTAAATAGGCCCCATAGAAACCTAGGTATTAATAATTATTTTATTTTAGGTCACATTGTTCTAATGAATTCATTATGAGTGGAAATAGCCTTTACATATGTTATTAGTGATCTCAGTCATTCCTAATTACACCCTGGGAATAGGCTTATACTATGTAACAGTTTGTCAGCTGAGAGTCATGCACTTTACAGTGTGTAATGAGGATTCAATTGTAATAATCATCCACTTTTACTTGGAGTTTCACCTGTGTGTATAATTACACCTGATTAGGGGAGGTTTGTATTATGTAATGAAGCGTTGCCATAGAATAATCACAGACACAAACACGTTTCCCAGCCTATAGTTATATATCAGCTGTTGTTCCTGTTCACACGCTGACCTTGTTCCGTCAGTACAGATCCCGCAGTAAGGCCAATACTAGGGACCCTGATTCCGCTAAGAAATTATTTCAGGAGCATAAAGTTCTGATAGGGATTGTAGCAGTCAGCTACTGTAGTTAGGGTTTTTTTTTAAATAATAATAATAAAAAAAAATACAGAATGTTGTTGCGGCTTATTTTAGAGTATGAAATGAGAGTACAATATATTTAATATGCATTTTATATGAATAATAAGGGCTCCTCCAGTTGAGTGTTTTGTCAGAATTAGCACCTGCTGCAATCCATGCAAGAACGCGACAGAAGGAACCACAGTGGGGGGTTAAATTTACTATTGGTTGATTTGGAGGTCGATTTGAGGAGTGATTTAGCACTTCTCAAATCGGCTCAAATCGAATTTTTGAAAACCAGTGATTTTGCCAAATTTATTAATATTCGATTTGACGGTCAATTTGGCAAAAAAATTTGATTTGATTCGGTTTTGAAGAGTGATTTGCACTTTGATTTGACATGTTCATATCCAAATCGAACAGCAAATCACCCTTCAAAACGAACTGCAAATCCCCGATACACAAAGTGCTTCGTGCTTTCACTTTCAGCATGAGCAGTTAGTTGTCACACAGATACATGCAGACATCAGTGAGATGTCTGCATGTATCTGGCTGGAAAAAGTGTCTAAAGAGTTAAATAAAAAAATAAAAAAACGTGAGGTCCCACCCCCCAAATCATAACCAGCCCCGGACTGCTGAAACCCAGTCATGGTTGACTAAGTACAGGGAAAAAATGATGTAGGGTCTCCTGTACTCAGTACAACCAGCACTGGGGCTATGGGAAGCAGGGCTGGTTCTGGATTTACAGGGAAAAAATTGCGTAGGGTTCCCCTGTAAGATCCAGAACCAGCCCTGGATCCTTTCTTATGGGGGACTGATGCCACAGCCAGGGGAGCCCCATCACCGGGCCCCCCAGCTGCAGCATCAGCCCTGAGAGTTAGTCAGCCCAGGCCAGAGATCCCTGGGGAGTTGGAGACCCCTTCAAAAAAAAGGGATCTCCCTCTCCAGGGCACCCCTAGCCTGGGCTGATAGCCCGGGGCTATCCCTGCCACCGCTGGGTGGTGGGTGGCGGGTTGATTGTGTGAGTGATATGTAAAAATAGAAGTGATAAAACATTGTCTTTCCAGTAGAACTGCAGGTCCCAGCAAGCCTCCCCCGCATGCCAGTACTTGGAGAACCACAAGTACCAGCATGTGGGACATTAAGGGCCCACTGGGAATTGTAATTCACCTGTAAAGAAATGTTGCAAAAAACACACACACCTTACAAAGTATAACTTTAATACATACATACATACATACACACACTCACACAATACTCACCTATCTTACCTCCAGTGGTCCCCTTCTCCAGTAGGCATCCATGGGTTAAAATAAAAAAACAAAAACCGCACCATGATTACTCCTTCCCGAATGAAGCGCACAGACGCGGCTTCATCCTTTGTGCGTTCATTGGCTGAGAGTGGTCAGGCCCCGCCTCTCAGCCAATGAACGGCTCCAATGTTTTTCCGATGGTCGATTTGAGGGCGAATTGAGTCAAAAAATCGCACCTCAAATCACTCAAAATGCCAAATCGACCTTTAGTAAATTTATCCCTGGATGTGGTACAGGCAGCTACTGTAGATCGCCAACTTTTTGAAATGATGCTGTTAATAGGCAGTGGTGTATCTAGGGCACCTGGTCGCTATGGGCAATGTGAGGGACTTGCTGGGTTGCGTCATGATGTTGCGCTGCACTTCTGGGTCACAAGGAGGCTCCATAATGGAGCCCAGAGCCAGGAGCTCAGACCAAAGGGCACAGCTGGGGTAAGTTGCGATTAGCCTTCCCAGGATTTGGGCAATCACTGGCCCCTCCCAAGAGTTAAAAGGGTGGCCGAGCCGGACGGCACCCCCCCTCAAACCGGGACCCCGACAAGTGCCATCCTGGTAAACTGGTAGCTAGCTGCGGTCCTGATGACACTTGTTTCATCTTTTGTTGTCATCCATTTTTTCCTATGTCATTGTTTAATTATTTGTTGGTTGCCATGTGCTGCCACACCTGTGTATGCTGATATTATCCTGTGCCCCATCCATAACGCCGGTCCACAAGAACTAAATAAACTGAATCTAAATGTATTGTTCGTGCTGAATTGGAATATGCATTCAGATTTGTTTCCATCAGGCAGGGAGTTTTTTGTGACACAGATTTAAAGTTTTATAATAAAATTAGTATTTACGTGTTATTACAGCAATTATTACAGCCTATACGCATTGCTCTGTTCTATGCCAGATCACCAACTTTACACCCAAAATAAAGTTCATTAAACTACTTTTACAAGTGGCGGGGAATTTCGACCTCTGAGATCTGGGGGTGACTTCACAGTGCACATAACAGAAATTGTCTGCATGATTTAAACTCTTTCTTGACATTAATACAAAACAAGCCATTTAGAATTTAGCGCTTCTAAAATGGGGATAGCCGTGGGAAATTCTAAATAAATCCTCAAAATAGTCTTCTGGGTGTTACTTAGACTTTATAAGATATATATGTTCAGATGAGGGTATTTCCAAGAAAACTATATTATTCTTCAACCCTCTTCTAACCGACATTCCATTTCAGAAAGTGTTTCTCACAATACCTTAAAAACAAAACATAAAACCACTTCTCATAGTGCAGATCAATGGGTTACCAAGTTCACAACACCAGGAATCAACGTCTATACTGTGTACCCTTATAAGGCCTGATTTAGGCCAATATGTCAGCAAAAAAGATGATGAATAATCCTCACTTTCCTCCAATTATACACCGGAGCTTCCTTTGCTCTCCTCCTCAAAAAAATAAGGTATTTCCTCTCATAGCGTAAAACTGTTCTTTATAAAATATTACCACAAAAACATAACACCACCAAATAGGGGAATCAGCTTAGTACCGTGTGTGGCCTTTTTCAAATGCACAACGACCAGCGAGAAAGGGTAGATGTTATTCCCGGGTAAACAGTCTCTCTCCTGGTCCTTCAGTGTCTCTCCCTCTGGTCACTCACATCAAGAACGGTCCCCATAAATAACCAATGCATTTCAACTTATAGAAAGTCTTCCCCAGGGTAACACCCTGAGGAAGACATTCTATAAGTTGAAACGCATTGAAACGCGTTGGTATTTTTGGGGACCGTGGGCCTCATTCAGAGGTGGTCAGAGGATGCAAGCAGTAGCTCAGAAACTGGGTGGCCGCTTGCATCCTGACCGCCCGCCTCTGTTTCGGTCGTTAGGCTGTGGGTTAACACCCACAGCTCTAACGACCGTTCTGACCATCGCAACCATCGGGGCTTACGACGAGACCCTAGGGTAGGGTCTCACTTGTCGTAAGCCCCGGAGAGCTTCTGGCTCTGTCAGAGCCGGAAGCTCTCCACTGACATCACTAGTGATGTCAGTGGGGCCTCCCCCAAACGGTAGGCGTTCCCATGGGAATGCCTCCGTTTGGGCTGCCAACCCCCCCGGCCCGCCTTCCAAACGGGGCGAGCTGTCAATCAACATCGACAGCTCGCCCCCTTTGGAAAGAGACCCGCTACGACCGGCGCTGTCAGTCGCAGCGGGTCTCACGCATGCACACGAGGGAGCCGGCTCCCTCGTGCGCATGTGCACTGGCAAAACATCGAGGCGGCCGTGCGGTCGTAGACCGTACGGCCGCCTCTGAATAAGGTCCCGTATTTTTGAGGAGGAGAGCAAAGGAAGCTCGGGTGTACAATTGGAGGAAAGTGAGGATTATTCATCACCTTTTTTTGCTGACATATTGGCTTAAATCAGGCTTTATAAGGTTACGCAGTATATACTGTACGTTGATTTCTGGTGTTGTGAACTTGGTAACCCATTGATCTGCACTATGAGAAGTGGTTTTATGTTTTGCTTTTGAGGTATTGTGAGAAACACTTTCTGAAAAGGAACTTCGGTTAGAAGAGGATTGAAGAATAATATTGTTTTCTTGGAAATACCCTTATCTGAACATACATATCCTATAAAGTCAAAGTAACACTCAGAAGACTATTTTGAGGATTTATTTAGAATTTCCCAAGGCTATCCCGATTTTAGAAGCGCAAAATTGTAAATGGCTTGTTTTGTATCAATGTTTTTCCAGTAGTTATTGTGGTCACTACTAAGAAGTGCAGATAATCCAAATATTATGTTCACTCTTTCTTGAATTATTGAAAATACAACTAATTCAACAAATACTTGAGCTAACAGGTTCCTCTATGGTGAGGGGGGAGGTAGTCAGCATCCCGGCAGACGGAATGCCGACGGTCTAAATACCGGTGCCGGAATCCCGACAGCAGTCGGGATCCCGGCTACAAAATCCCGACCAGTGGCATCACAAAGGTAAGTAGTGCTGTTAGGGGGAGGGTTAGGGTTAGGCCCTAGGGGGGAGGGTTAGGTTTAGGGTGCAGGGAGGGGAAGGTTAGGTTTAGGCAGTAGGGGGGGGGGGTTGGGTTAGGGTCAAGCACCAGGGAGGGTGGGTTAGGGATAGGGGTACAGGTTAGTGTTAGGAGTACTTACTTACAGGTGTCAGGATTCTGACTGTCGGGATGCCGACTGCCGGGATCTCATACCCAACCTGGTGAGCAGGCCCGGCCAGCCCATTACGCTGACTACGCAGGTGAGTAGAGCGCCAGCCGGCAGAGGGCACCGTGAAAAGCCACCGGGAATGCGGCGCGGCCACAGACACTGGAGTAGAGAGAACTCTCCAGCTCCGCCACCAGTGTCTCCGGATCCTATGTGTGTATGCATGCAATGTGGCGTGATGGCATCATGCCGCACACACGCCCATCTACCCGCCTGACTGCTTGTGTTTCACTTAAAGGGATAAGAATGGGGAAAAAGGGAAAAAAAGACACTGACCGCACAAGCGACAAGATCACCATATAATTATAGAAGAAAATCAAAGAGTATATTCTTCTATGTAAGAAAAAAGGGGGAAGAAAACAGGCTATACTCACAGTGTTCCTATGGATCCAAATTAATAAATAATTAAATGGAATTGTGGTGGTGCTGCTCAGAGTAATTCAATATGGAACAAAGGAAAAGGGAAGAGGTCCAATGACCAAATCCAAGACTCTATAACGGCGCACTCATTATAGCTGGTAAGTATGTAATAATGAATAAAATGTAACTTTTAATAAATTCTAGCTAAAACAGACTAACATAACATACAGACATGAAAAATGGTGCAAAAGTGCTGATAATAAGAGTATTACCATAAAAAGGCGAAATATACTACTGACAATACAACATAAATTTACAAAAGTTATACCCAATACTAAACAGTATTGGTATATCACAAACAAAATATGTAAAAATACACTCAGGTCATAAATTAATCAGGGATAAATGCCATGGCACGCATAGAATGGAGAAATATCACAAACTGCAAATATAATCACAATCATAAATTCAATACCAACACAATTAGGTCCTGTGAATGGGCCAATCGGTTTATGAATATTTTACCGTATAGTACAGAAAGAAGGTATAGTGAGGGGTATTAAGAGTCCCGATTCATTACAGAGTTTTACTGCTTGCCATCATGCTATAGCAGAGAATGGAAAGTGAGAGACCCGTATGTCACAGTAGCCCCTCGAAAATAAAGAAAAGATCACAACCCTGTAGCAGGCATTCATTAAATTCATTCCTCTGTCATACTATAATAGCATTGAACAGAAAGGATGGAAAAAATTACTGGGCTGCAGGCGGGAAGTGAAAGAATGTATAGTTATAGTGTACCAATGATCATTATTAATTTATAAAGGTCCCTGTAAAATTATAATGTAGATACCATATAGTACAGAAAAATAGAAGTATGAGGTATAAGAAGCCTGGTCCATCAACGAGTTCTGCTGCTTCCCATCTTGCAATAAGCAGAGGCTGGGAGGTGAGAGACCCGTGTTTCACAGTAACCCCAAGAAAATACAGACAATATCTAACCCCTTGAACAGATATTCATTTCTACCCCTTTATTGTTTTGCTACTGTGGCATTGGACAATAAAAAGGGGGAAGTTACTAGGCTGTAAGCAAGGAAAGATAGGAAATAAGATAAATTAACCTGGACCTGTATCAAGATGTAATCACATAAGACAATTAGCTCTATTCAAAGAGAATGTAGTTACAGGTATTGGATAGTTAATCCTTATAAAGAAGGGAGAGAGGGTTGGCAGGTTGTCAGTAAGCAAATTGGATCTCATGTTCTTAGCGTATTGCGGCCTATTGACAAATTTCTAGTTGTATACTGAAAGTATTTACCTATAAACACATAGATTTAAACACAATCCGCTTATATAACAATAAATGTCAATTACATTAATTAAAGGTAAAAAGCGGACCCTATGAGTGGTAGCTGTAAACTCACATGAGCTAAAAGTAAAAAGTACTGTCTGGTTATAATACAGAAATGCAACAGCAGCCGAGTCTGCTATACCGCAGAATGAAGTAATCTGTATGTAGCCTAAATAGGGCACCAGAAATCTGTACTAGTATTAATTAGAGTCACTCACAGGCATATAATAGTTATAAGCAATACAACAATATAAGTATACAGCTGCTGCAGGTAGAGCGTCAATGTCGTAAACGCTGTATATGGGACAAACTCCAAACTATGGTACAATAAAGAAATAGAGTCCCAAATATAACCTGAGTGTAGGGGTGTCCTACATCGTGCACATGCAGGGCACCCTGGAAACCGACGCGCGTTTTGCCAGCAAGGCTTGATCACGGAAGAATCAGCTGCAAAATAGCTACAGGCTCCCACCGGTTATCTAGGGTCAGTGAGCCAATCGGGAGGCTGGAAGAGATGATTGACACCTATAACAGCCAATCATCAACGAGCTCAGTCACAAATAGACTGGCCAAATCAGATAGCAGGGGCTGAGTCAGAAACGGAGGCTCGTGCTGTTATGTCAGCAGCTTATCATGAGCTGTTCTCCCTGCGTGCATGCAGTGCAATGTAAATAATAAACACCAGCTCATTAAGCTGCGTGATTACAAGAACTAAATGTACAGAGGAAACGCATACATCTTCTAAAATAGATCGTTTAAGCAGGTAAATCAAATAAGTAGCAGTGGGAAAAATAATAATAATAAAAGGACAAATATAAAAGAGGAGAAAAAATATATCAATATAACTACTGAGAAATATAAAGTAGTGCAGAGCAGAAACGGAGGATAATGAAAATTTTTTTTTATATATAAGTTACTAAATTACTAAGTCACCCAAATCAATATTACCTTGTGAAGATTAATTGGTTGTGGATTATACCAAAAAATTCTAGTCCTAATACAATATTCTAGAAAGTAAAGTATCATTGTTAAAATTCTAAATATATAGTTTAAAAATTTAATTTTAAAATTTTTAAGATTTAGAAAACTGAAAGGATTCATCTATATATCAAGGTGATATAATCCTAAAGTATAATATTAAATGCTATATAGTGAAAATAAAATGAATAGTGTGTCCAAAAAACATATATGTCCCGAATGACTGGGATAAATGCTTCGTAAATCTTAATAAAAAGTTAATGATAAAATTAATAATAATAGTGCAAAAAACTAAATACAAAGATTGTATAATTGTAAAAAATAATAATAATGTATATAAAGTAAATAGTGAAAGCATAGTGAAAGGAGTGTAAGTAAAATACATAAGGTGAAAAATAATTATGTGAAAAATACGTAACTATAAATAATCTAATAAGGAATAATATATAGGTTAATGATGGAAAAGAAAATAATTTAAATGAAAAAAGAGAAAATAAGTGAAGTAAAAAAGAAGAATCATCACACATTATCTACTGGGTCAGAAATGGACTATAGCTGTTGTAATCATTGAGGCCACGTGGACCCATGGTCCCCAATCTGAAAATCCATTCTGTTTCTTTCTTCAATAGAGTATTGGTTAAATCACCTCCTCGGATACCCATATGGATTCTGTCAAGACCAAACACTTTCAGGTTTTTAGACTCCCCATTGTGTTTGAGATGAAAGTGCCGGGCTACTGACGAGATTTTCTTCATTTTTAACAAATCCGTTTTGGCATTTCTGATATTACCGATGTGTTCTAAGACATGTAATTTAAGACTTCTGGTGGTCATTCCCACATATCTTAGGCCACATTCGCAGAATAGACAGTAAACTACTCCAATGGCCTTACAGTTCATAAATCTACGTATCTGTAATGTGTTGCCATATTTGTCTATAACCTTGTTAGTTTTGAAAATGTGAGTGCAGACCATACATTCCCCACAAGGATAAGTACCCGTGAGCTTAGGAGTTTTCCTCTTGAAGTTCTCAAAATGGCTGTGCACCAAATGGTCTCTGAGATTCTTGGCACGTCTCCAACTCATCGAGACAGATGAACCTAGATGTTTTCCCAAATCTGGATCAGAGAGGAGAATAGACCAGTGTTTTTGTAAAATGTTTTTGATGTCACACCATTCCTTGCAATAGTCTCCTATAAATCTGACATTTTCCGTTTTCTCTGGGATTTTCCTGGAGGGGAAGATGAGGTTATCCCTGTTGGTCTGTTTTGCAAGAAATCTTGCTTTTTTAATCATACGATGGCTGTAACCTCTCTTAAGAAGTCTTTTGGTCATTTCTTTACTCTGTTTGAGGAAGATGGAATCATCGGAACAGTTATGTCTAAGTCGTAAGAATTCCCCTTTCGGGAGGTTAGTAATTGTGGGAGGAAAGTGGCAGCTTGTTCGATGTAAAGTGCTATTGGTAGCCATTTTTTTCCTATAAAGATCTGTAGTGATCTCACCTGTGATGTTTTTATTTATTCTCAGATCAAGGAAAGTAATGGTTTCATTGCTTATCTCCCAAGTGAATTTTAGGTTTAATTCGTTATCATTGAGGGAATGTATGAAATCCATGAAGTCTTGTTTACTGCCTTTCCAGATGACAAGAATATCATCAATGTAGCGTAGCCACTGTACAATATGTTGCGTGTGTACATCTTTGGCTTCAGCAAAAACCACTTCCCTTTCCCACCACCCTAAAAAAATGTTGGCATAAGTAGGGGCACAAGTCGAACCCATCGCTGTGCCCCTTGTCTGTAGGTAGAACTTGTTTTGAAAAATGAAGTAGTTTCTGTGTAACACAAAGTACAGAAGGTCAATTAGAAAATTAGAGAATTCTCCATCTCCTCTCATAGTCAAAAAGTATCGAACTGCCTGTATCCCATCTTGATGTCGTATGGACGTATACAGGGATTCAACATCTATCGATATCAAGAGATGATGTTGTTCCATCCTGATATCCTTTAACTTCTGAAGAACATCCATCGTATCCTTCAAATATGAAGGTAACGTCAGTACAAATTCTCTCAAATGTAAGTCAATAAATCGACTTGCTTGTTCTGTAAGACCATTGATCCCTGCCACAATGGGTCTCCCAGGAGGATTCTTGTTGTCTTTGTGTACTTTGGGGAGTACATAAAATGTGGGAAACTTCAGATTATGTACTTGTAGAAATTCCAGTTCTTGTTTAGTAATAGCTCCTTTCCTCAAGCCATCATTTATGAGTCTATCATAGAACCACAGATAGTTATCTGTAGGGTTGAAGAGTAAGGGTTGGTAACAGGAAGTATCCTGTAGCTGTCTCATTACTTCTTTTAAATACGTTTCTTTGGGCCACAATTTTATATTGCCTCCCTTGTCGGAGGGTTTAATAATAATGTGGTCCCATTCCTGGCTGTTATAGGTGTCAATCATCTCTTCCAGCCTCCCGATTGGCTCACTGACCCTAGATAACCGGTGGGAGCCTGTAGCTAATTTGCAGCTGATTCTTCCGTGATCAAGCCTTGCTGGCGAAACGCGCATCGGTTTCCAGGGTGCCCTGCATGTGCACGATGTAGGACACCCCTACACTCAGGTTATATTTGGGACTCTATTTTTTTATTGTACCATAGTTTGGAGTTTGTCCCATATACAGCGTTTACGACATTGACGCTCTACCTGCAGCAGCTGTATACTTATATTGTTGTATTGCTTATAACTATTATATGCCTGTGAGTGACTCTAATTAATACTAGTACAGATTTCTGGTGCCCTATTTAGGCTACATACAGATTACTACATTCTGCGGTATAGCAGACTCGGCTGCTGTTGCATTTCTGTATTATAACCAGACAGTACTTTTTAGTTTTTGCTCATGTGAGTTTACAGCTACCACTCATAGGGTCCGCTTTTTACCTTTAATTAATGTAATTGACATTTATTGTTATATAAGCGGATTGTGTTTAAATCTATGTGTTTATAGGTAAATACTTTCAGTATACAACTAGAAATTTGTCAATAAGCCGCAATACGCTAAGAACACGAGATGCAATTTGCTTACTGACAACCTGCCAACCCTCTCTCCCCTTCTTTATAAGGATTAACTATCTAATACCTGTAACTACATTCTCTTTGAATAGAGCTAATTGTCTTATGTGATTACATCTTGATACAGGTCCAGGTTAATTTATCTTATTTCCTATCTTTCCTCGCTTACAGCTTAGTAACTTCCCCCTTTTTATTGTCCAATGCCACAGTAGCAAAACAATAAAGGGGTAGAAATGAATGTCTGTTCAAGGGGTTAGATATTGTCTGTATTTTCTTGGGGTTACTGTGAAACACGGGTCTCTCACCTCCCAGCCTCTGCTTATTGCAAGATGGGAAGCAGCAGAACTCGTTGATGGACCAGGCTTCTTATACCTCATACTTCTATTTTTCTGTACTATACGGTATCTACATTGTACTTTTACAAGGACCTTTATAAATTAATAATGATCATTGGTACACTATAACTATACATTCTTTCACTTCCCGCCTGCAGCCCAGTAATTTTTTCCTTCCTTTCTGTTCAATGCTATTATAGTATGACAGAGGAATGAATTTAATGAATGCCTGCTACAGGGTTGTGATCTTTTCTTTATTTTCGATGGGCTACTGTGACATATGGGTCTCTCACTTTCCATTCTCTGCTATAGCATGATGGCAAGCAGTAGAACTCTGTAATGAATCGGGACTCTTAATACCCCTCACTATACCTTCTTTCTGTACTATACGGTAAAGTATTCATAAACCGATTGGCCCATTCACAGGACCTAATTGTGTTGGTATTGAATTTATGATTGTGATTATATTTGCAGTTTGTGATATTTCTCCATTCTATGCGTGCCATGGCATTTATCCCTGATTAATTTATGACCTGAGTGTATTTTTACATATTTTGTTTGTGATATACCAATACTGTTTAGTATTGGGTATAACTTTTGTAAATTTATGTTGTATTGTCAGTAGTATATTTCGCCTTTTTATGGTAATACTCTTATTATCAGCACTTTTGCACCATTTTTCATGTCTGTATGTTATGTTAGTCTGTTTTAGCTAGAATTTATTAAAAGTTACATTTTATTCATTATTACATACTTACCAGCTATAATGAGTGCGCCGTTATAGAGTCTTGGATTTGGTCCTTGGACCTCTTCCCTTTTTCTTTGCTTGTGTTTCACCACTGCTAGTGATGAGCATGGCTGTTCAAGTTGAGCAGACACACGGGGGCGCCACCCCATAGCTCATCAACTTGAGCAGTGTGGTGGTAAGTATTTGGGGAGGGGGAAATGTGATAATGTTATTTGCGAGGTGTGGGGTGTATTATTATGTGGGGGTATATTAATGTGATCTGAGGGGTGGGGGTATAATATGTGGTGAGGGGGTTATATTATTGTTATTTGAGGGGTTTGCTGTGTATTATTATGTGATGTGGGGGTATATTATATTTATATGAAGGGTGTGCTGTGTATTATGTGGAGAGGTGGTGTGTTATGTTGGGTGGGGGTTTATTGATGTGATCTGAGGGGTGGGGGTGTATTATGTGGTGTGGCCCGGCTATTTTTATTGTTATTTGTGATGTGTGGGGTGTATTATTATGTGTGGTGGTGGTGGTTTATTAATGTTGTTTGAGGGGTTTGCTGTATCATATGGGATGGGGGTTATTAATATTATTTGAGAGGTTTGGGGTGTATTATGTGGGGTGGGGGTATATTAATGTGATCTGAGGAGTGGGGTTTTATTATGTGGTGTGGTGGTATAATGTTATTTCAGGGGTGTGCTGTGTATTATGTGGGTGAGGATGTATTATGTGGGATGGGGCTTATTAATATTATTTGAGAGGTGTTCGGTGTATTATTATGTGGGGTGGGGGTGTATTATGTTTCCCACTAGACCACGCTCCTTTATTTGTTTCCTGGGCGCATGCATTCGGCACGTGCATTGGTACCCCTTGGGGCGCCAAAATAAAAAATTTGTCTCGCGCCGGCCCTGCTGGTGAGAGACACCCAGGGGTCACAGGAGAATGGACTGAGCCCTGAATGAAGGAGCCAAACACACATGCTCCTCTGACCCGACAAGGGGGCCAGCATAGAGACGCACACTACCACTTTCGCACATCCGTAATACATACTTGCCGACAATCAGCTTCCTCCTTCCGGGAGGGAGCTGATTGTCGGCTAACAGCGGGCGGCATGTCCGGACAGCTGTGACATGTTGGGGGCAGAGCCGGGGGTTGGGCCGCATGATCGTGTCATCGTGGCCCCGCCCCCTCTTCTCAATGCAGTTATTTCCGGCCCTGTGTTGCAGGGGGCGGGGCCACGATGACGCGATTCAGTGCTGCAGGGATTTCTAGTGTATTCTGGGGGGAGGTCGGGAGGGTCAGGAATGTCGGGAGGCGTGCCTGCCTCTCCGGGGGGCTGGAAGTGGCACCCGATATTCGGGAGGCTCCCGGCCAAATCGGGAGGGTAGGCAAGCCTGCCGTAATACCTTGCAGTCCTGCGTATACATCGGGAAAATCGAGTAACATCGGCCCCTCACACACAATTACAGCAGGTCTGACCTTACTCAGAAATTGCTAACCTCATCGCACGCATCGAGTACACAAACTGCGTATGCCGTCACAGTGGCCATTTTATGCACGCCCATGTAACGGCATCCAAACGTACAGGCACATCTGCGTTTCTCTGACCACTCCCCCGTCACCACCCCCAAACGCTGACACCCCGTCACTCACTCTGCGATGGCTTTCTTTCTGCGTGAGTGGCCGCAATGCTAACTCACGCATGCGCCCTGTGATGCATACGCATGCGCAGTACGCACCATCATCCGATCTGCGTACGCTGTTGAAAACCTTAAAGAATCAGACGCCTTGTTTGTATGCCCCTGTCTGTATGTCTGTGTGTGTATGACAGGCTATAAAGAACACTAGAATATGAAAAAAGAAAAAAGTAGCAAAAAGCGAGTGCTCGCTCTGAATGAGGGCGGCCGCTTTGTTTTTTTTAAGCCGCCTCCTGGCCGCTTTTGCGAGCGGCCAGGTGATGGTCGCGATGGACCCTTGTGTTAGGGTCTCGTCTGCCGCAAGCCCCAGTGAGTTTCCGGCTCTAATAGAGCCGGAAGCTCACTACTGACATCACTGGTGATGTCAGTAGGGCTGCCCAAAAACGGCAGGCGTTCCTTCAGGAATGCCTCCATTGGTCCACCGCGGTTTTTTTTTCTCGCACCTCTAGATCAAGTCTGATTTTTCCCCAAATCGTTCATTTTAGGAAAAATCAGCGGGACTCAGGCTGCACCTCCCCTGAGGACTAAGGGCCTGATTCAGACCCGCTCGCAAGATGCGGCCGCTCGCTCCCAGCGTATGTAAATTGTGCAAAGTGACGTCAAGGCAGCCGCTCGCTCGGCAAGGCATAAGCACGCCCACTATCTCTTGGCGAGCGATCACTTTGTGTTTATAGACCCCCACCGGCCTGTCTTTAGCCGCCCACCAGCGTATGTCATCTCCAGGAAGTATATACAACCATCGGTACATCGGGTTCCATCGGAGACCGCAGCGCTTGCGGTTGACTGTACACTACCGCAAGCACTGCGAGCACTTCAGTGTATTATTCAACCAGGTGACGTGTACTATGACGCTGCCTGTTAATTATGCACGCCCCAGAAACGGCGTGAAAACACCATGGCACGCCTGCGTCCGCAACTCCACTCCCCCGTTACTACTGCCCTGGCCCTGTTACCACCCTCCAACGGCCTCTCCTGTCACTCATTCCACTGGGCTGTCCTGGCAAGACGAGCGAGCACATTCCAATCGCTCATACTAGTCTGCGATTGCGCGATTGCGCACTGCGAACTACACGCATGAGCACATTTGTGAACATCTTCTGCAACGAGCGGCCGCTTGCTAGCGAGCCGGTCTGAATCAGGCCCTAATTCCTTCCATGGCAAATCCCACGGCTGGAGAAAGGCAGTGAAATAGCTGTTGAGTAGAGTGACGCAGATATCAGGATAAGCGGCTGAGACTTGGCCACTCTTAAAGGGGCGGGTGATTCAGGGTCTGGTTCAGAGCCGGACGCTATTTGCGCTGGCTCATTCAGAAAAAGGGGCCGGCTATTTAAATTGAGCGCTCGCTCTTTGCGGTCTGTTGACGCCTCTATGTCTGAGCGAGTGAACGAAACATGCGCTCGCTATTTTGTAAAGACGCCCCCTGGCCGCTCGCATCATACGTCATCTCCGCTATTTATTAGATTAATCCAGTACATAGAAAGGCGTCTGAACTGCTCGCAGTGCTTGTGGTAGGATTTACTTCCCGCTATCACTGCGAGCAGTTCAGGCTAAGAAACAACCAAGTGACGTGGTCGATGACGCTGCTTTGTTAATTCTGCACACCCTTAAAATGCCAGTTTTGACCGTTTGGCACGCCTGCGTTCGGATCTCCACTCCCCGTTTTCAAGCACCTTCCCCTGTTACCACCCACAAACGCCTCATCCTGTCACTCAAATTAGCAGGCACTCGCTATTTTGCGAGTGCTCGATTTCCGAACGCAATGACTGGTTGGCGCATGCGCATTACGACCCATACGCATGCGCAGATGTGCGAACATCGCTCGGAGCGAACGAGCGGCCGCTTACGAGTGGCTCTGAATCAGGACCTCAGTCCTTTTTGGGTCAAGTCATAGCTCACCCTGTTTCCTTCACAGGTCCACTTCTCTTTTCACTGCTTGCTACATCTTTCCCCCCTAGTGAGGTGGATCAGGGGAGATCACGTGGAATATGAGGGTGCATATAGAAGTAAGGGGCTATTTACTAAGCAGTGTTAGGAAACAGAGTGAAAAGTGATAAGAAAGTGATAAGGTGCCAGCCAGTCAGCTCCCAACTGTCATTTTTCAAACACAGCCTGTGAGATGACAGTTGGGAACTGATTGGCTGGCACCTTATCACTTTCTTATCACTTTACACTCTGAGCCTGATTCAGAGCCGGACGCTATTTGCGGACGCTTGTTCAGAAAAAGGGGCCGGATATTTAAATTGAGCGCTCACTCTTTGCGGTGTGTTGACGCCTCTATGTCTGAGCGAGCATCCGAAAAATGCGCTCGCTATTTTGTAAAGACTCCCCTTTGCCGTTCGCATCACACGCCATCTCAGGTATTCATTAGATTAATCGGGAACATCGAAAGGCATCTGAACTGCTCGCATTGCTTGTGGTAGGATTTACTTCCCGCTATCACTGCGAGCAGTTCAGGCTAAAAGACAACCAAGTGACGTGGTCGATGACCCTCCTTTACTAATTATGCACTCCCATTAAACGCCCGTTTTGACCGTTAGGCACGCCTGCATTCGGATCTCCACTCCCCCGTTTTCAAGCACCTTCCCCTGTTACCACCCACAAACGGTACATTCTGTCAATCAAATTAGCAGCCCCTCGTTGTTTTGCGAGCACACGATTTTTGACCGCAGTGACTGGTTTGCGCATGTGCAGTTGTGCGAACATCACTCAGAGCGAACGAGCGGCTCTGAATCAGGCTCTCTGTCTCCTAACACTGCTTAGTAACTAGACCCCTAAAACACTATAATTTGAGATGCTCTGGTGATATTTTCTGAGAAAATTACGTCAATAGCAGATTTGAAATCACCGCGTTAAGCAGAAAATCTTTATTATTATTGCATAATAATAAAAAGTGGTCCTACTGTTTTGTGTTCCTTAAATGCAAATAAATCATATTGCTTAAGCACACCTTACTGGAAGCTACATTTACATCTGATCATTTCCAGGATATGTGAACCCGGAAATATTATGTTAAGTTAGTTGGACTGAGGAAATATCTTTATTATTTCACAACTCCGTTCATGAAAGCCAAAACCTGTATCTGTCCCTGAGACATTTATTCAGCACACAACTGCCACCTTCTGGTCATTTTTCTCATTGCAATGTACTTTATATTCTAGCTACAGGTGACACTAAAGTTCAGTTTTTGCTGGAAATATGTTAACGAATGTGATATAACTACTTATGCTATTAATAAGTATATTTCACATAAATGGCGCTATGATTTACTTCTCACTATTAATCATGTGTTTTTAAGAAAGCTAAGATTGATTAGCTATTTTTTTGAGATTGGATATCCTAACACTGAGAATATACTGTGTATTGATGCACAGACCCAGAAGACGCATTGCCGAGTAAATGAGGTAGAACAAATAAGAATTTTTCTTACCTACAGTGTAAATTCTGAGTTTTATAATATATACTATGCACTTTCTTTATTTAAATTGTTTCTCATGTGTTTCTACAATGTATACTATTATAATATATAAAAGCACAATGGATGAACAGAGCAAGATAGGTTGTATTTAACACAATTGCAGGAATCAATTGAATGCTTACATGTTAACTGATACTGTGTTTATGACTGCAGTGCTAATCACCCTAGTAAGTCTCTCATCAGCTGTTCGATGTCCAAGAGACAGACAGTTAACAGCAGACCTGAAGAGTTTGATTTACTGTAGTGATTTGTTTTTTTTCTTTTCCAAAAGGGTAGTTGCTAGTACAGATCTCTCACTCTTTGTTCACTGTTTCAGGACACACGTGGAGCAGCAGAGTTTGGAACACAACCTTACTTATAATGCTTCTTCATGATAATTAACATGTTAAGAGTACCTCTGGTTTTAATTTGATGTGACAATACACCTTATTGATATTTACCTCATAATGAGAAGTGGTGCATTTTTATACTGTATTAACTGTTATTTTTGCTATAAATAATTACATATCTCTTCTGTTATTCTCGCTGATTTTTAGATATACAATCAGCTTGTCAATACAGTCTATAATGATAATGTGATCCCTCATTTCAATTCATGTTCTTTCAGCATGATTTTTTCACAGTTGTTTGTATATTGTATATTGTATTGTTTTGTGAGTGATATTTTATACTTACTAATGTTATACTATTAAAAATAAGCTTTAGTTTAATAAACTGTTGATAAGAGTGCCCCTTCAGGTTAATCTTTTTCTTAACTTTAAAGGATAGGAACAGTAGGGGAGAAATCCTGGACTGTGAGTCGGAGGTCAGCTGGGTAATTATACCGGGACAAGTGTTGCTCTATTAGCTGTTGGCCAGTTATACATAATGGGCCAGATGTATAAAGCTCTGGGAAGTGATAAAGTGCAGAGTGATAAGCGACCAACCAATCAGCTCCCAACTGTCATATTTTAAACACAGCCTGTAACATGACAGTTGGGAGCGGATTGGTTGGTCGTTTATCAACCTGCACTTTATCACTTTCCAGAGATTCATACATCTGCCCCAATGGGACTTAAGGCTTTGCTTTGTTATAAAGACCTTGCCTACTACGTCTGGATTTGGGTTAATTGTGTCTCCATCAAAAACACAGGAGGCTCTGCATATTATATCAAAATGAGTTCTAACTTTGGGAACATTTATATTTGAAAAGATTGTTTATATATAAAGGTGGATGTGATCTATTTTTTTAGGGAATATGGGATTTTAGTAATCCATTTTCTATGATTGGTTTATATTATATATGTAATACATTGTTTTATTTTAATATGTGTTTCTTAATACTTTGTGAGCACCCCCCCATGATAAGATATCATTGTAGCTTTTCCTTATAAACAACAAATAACTATTAACTGAAAGGCATCAAGGCAATGACAGTTCAGGCTACACAGAAAGGGTCCCTCCCATGAGCCTCCATGGCCGGCGTCCTTCTGCTCATGCGCAGAAAGACCCCAGAATTACTTCTGGGTGTTAAACTCAGAAGTCCCTCTGCCCGGCAGCATCGCAAAGGACAGCTCTTATCGGGAAGTCAGTGGGGATGTACCGCTTAGTATAGCTGCCCTTTGTGATATTCTTGGTAGATACCATGGTAATTAATGGCGGTATGTACCCAAAAACAGGAAGGATGTACCGCATCATGGAAGTGATGCTTAGTACATCACGCCCTCTGTCCAACAATCAACAGCAAGTAAGAGACTTCCAAGGTTCTGCAAGCTATTACTGTATAGCATCCTTGCTGATGACCTACCTTAACTGACTACCAAGAAATATGGATGCACCATGGTACTAATCAGAATGCGAGAAGGTCTTCATGGCTCCGAAGACCTCTCTAGCCCGAAGCCCAATACTTGCCGCCCTGCTCTCCTCACACAAAATATATTAGGGACTGATGCATCAGCTCCTGGTTTAGAGGCTGTCCTGGGTCAAACTTGGGTTGAAACTCATGAGTATCCCAGGTATCTACAGATTTTGCAATCTGGCATAGGTCTGCCAATTGTGTGGACATTGCAGAAACGGTAACCCTATGTTTGTAGATTGGGAATCTCAGTAGCCAAGGCCCATGATACACTTGTTGAAGGCGGATAATTGGCTGAGACAAAATCTGTTAGAATCAAAGTCGGCACGACGTCATCTTGCGAATGGCAACAAAGACGCCATTTTGCGACTGGCCACACAACACCATTTTAACTACTCTCACACGATATATGTAGATACGGCAATGTTATTATTTAGCGTCGTGGGATTCCTACGCAATAGAACACTATTAAAAGTCCTTACTGAAATCATACCCACATGTATCGAGACCCATAATAAGAACAATCCTGCAAAACACGTACCACGGTGTACTCTACAACAAGTATACCCACAACACTAACTAGCGTCTTCTCTTAATATCCCTATACTTACACATTACACAATTACACTAAAGGTTCCATAGCATTAAAGGGTAATATTCAAGGTTTTATTCATTATCAGTAATGTTGTGAAATACATGTTATTTGATATCTAAGGTAATGCAATGTAACTAGCCAGTTTAGACTTGTTTCCAGGTGGGAAAACGTACACAAAGGACTGTTGGAAGGCTGAACTACTAAAGTACAAACAGACCTATGAACTGTATTGTAACAGAAAATCCACGATGAAGAACCAATGGGATTATGCCAGCTCATGTCTATTGTATTGCCTATCTCTGTAATAGGTATATATTCAAGTGCTCTGACCCTAGCTAGTCAGTCATCTTCTTCTTTCTTGTGACGGAGGCTTCATCTTTGATGCCGGGATCTGGATTCAGAGCGCTTGCATATGTATCGACTGTTCCATAATGAATGTAACCCTTGCACTCATTGTTTAGATCAAAGTGCGTAATACCTTTTTCTTTGTGAATAATAACTTTTTGTGCTTTGAAACCACACTGAAGGTCTGATAGTGTTTATTTTATGTGCGACTATTCATAACGCTAAATAGCGACATTTAAGGTACAGAGGTTAATTAGGTATTCATAGTTGGGGGCTCATCGAGTGAAATCACGCTGCCATTTTACACGGTAACACTTGGTATCGATCTCTCACCAAATGGGTGGAAGGCGCCATAAACAGGAAGGAACGATTTGCCTTCGAAAACCTGCTACTGCTTGGTTACTGAGAGAACGCTACCCGTTATTGTGTGAGTGCAAGGAGTGCTGATTAGAACCAGGGATGAGGAAGAAAAAATGTGTTTTCCTTCGTTGTTAAAGTATTGTGTTATGGGGTAAGTCGCACAATAGCGTCTGCATGTTTTCTGTATTGCTGCCGCATGTTCAGAAGGTCATTGTGTTCATAGCATGATTACTTGTTAAACCTCTGAATCATACTGCTATATTTTGGAAGAGGTTTTGTTTTTTTTTCTGCGCAGAAAAGGGGTATGTGATTGTAATGTGTGATTGTAAGTGGAGGCTACTGTCTGTTAAGCCTGCAGGAGGTTACTGTCTGTTAAACCTCAGTGAAACTCGGTAGGGGCCTGACGAGGCTACACAAACTACTGGGCCAGTGTACAAAGCAGGTACATTGTGGTATTATCAAGAAACAAGGGTTTTTCTCGGTCCGAACACCCATTAATCGCAAAGTCCATTGATCAGTTAGGTCCCTTGGGCAGCGCGATCGAGCCGCATAGTTTATGTAAACTGTGATTGTGAAGTGGGGCGTCGTGGGAGTGAAACCGCTGGTAAGGTTAGTTGTAGTAACTTCTAAATGCTGCTGGCCTGAGAGTAAACTCGAAGCAGGAAGCGGAGTGGTAAAGCTTGAGTCGATTTACCACGAGTAAAATAACTCAGAAAGCGGTTATTTTACTCCTCATCTATGCAAACGATCCCTAAGGGCGGGAAACCGGTGCATAGTGGGAAAGGAGTGCGTGAACGTTAGCTCTCTACAAAAATCGTTCACCAGTCGAAATTTCCTGGAAGTTGCTAAGTGTTTCCTCAGATGGGGCTAAGCAATCTCTAGTTATGGTCGATTATGTGCTGCTGTCGGAAGGGCCGATTGGGTCGGCCAGGTATGTTATGTTTAAAAAGTATGGTGTATACGCTACGGCATATTGTAACATATGGGTCAAGATGACAAAGAAATATAGAAAGCCTTTTCCCAAGATTGGTAGTTTTGATTTGGAGGTTCTGAATAATGTTAGAGACAGTATTTGCTTAGAAAAGTCTCTAAACAAAAGGGTAAAATTTAATGACTGTTTAAAGTTGTGGCAGCACAAGCGGAACATGTGGCATAGCGGTGTGCACATGACGCAAATTAGCAGTGCACGCACGGTGCAAGGGAGCGTATGCACAACTCAAAACAGCGTTGTGCACGCGACGCAAGGGAATGAGCACACACAGCAAAGTAGCATTGCCAAAGGTATTGTTAACACACTCGCACCACCTCCGCCCTATGCGGATAGTGGTGAAGGTACAGTTGATCTCAAAAATCATAAAAATGTAACAAGTAACTTGTACCCTCTCCTGAGTAACTATAAGGAACATGTTTATAATGCAGATGATGAACCTGTTGTAATGTCCGCTGTTCCCCATGTTACACAAATGTTAAATGTACCACCATCACACGCACAGGTAGTGATCACACCAGCACCAGTAAGAGAGATGGTCTCACCATTGATAGTGCAGGAAATATTAACACCCACAGCAACAATAACGGAGATAGTCAATCCCATACGTAGTAGTAGTAGGCTGAAGCCTCCACCAGGTAACAAGGCCACAGGTAGTGGTGCAGTAGGCATCCACCCTGTCCGGACAATAATTGTTCCCAATGGGAATCCGGACGCACAGGGTATAGTAGCCACGAGGGATGTAGCAATGCATTGTCCATGGACGAGAGCGGAGCTACATTCTATAATGACAGATTTCCCAGACCGTAGGAAGGAGTTAGCAAAGTGCCAAAAATTTGTAAGGGATTTAGATAATGCTCATGAGCCAACCAACAAGGATTGGCGAGTAGTATTATGGGCATGTCTTCCACACAATACCGACGTGAAAAGTTTATCACGGCCTGTGAATTGGATGGAGATATTCCCATAACTGATGAAGGCAAACAAAATAACATAACCCATATTGTCACCCAATTGGCCATATATTTCCCAGTAGTAGTTAATTGAAGTAAAATTTTTACAATTAAACAGAAGGAGAGTGAGTCTGCAGCAGACTATTTTAACCGAGCTCTGCAGACTATTACCCAATACACGGGTATAGAAGATATTAAAGATGATACCCATCACCGGGAAATGACAGTAACAGTGCTTATGGATGGTCTTAAAGACCTCCTAAAGACCAGGGTTCAGATCTCACTTCCTGGGTGGAGGGGAATTACTGTAGACGCACTCAAGGAATCTGCAATTGAACATGATAAAAACATCCTTAGGAAAAGAGAAATGCAGAGTGAGAAACTAATGGCTGTTAGTATTAAGCTCTAGAAGTAATGCAAATACCACCGCAATGTTCCTATCACACACGGCCAAAATACACTCACCCCACACAACCTCCAAACTCATATCCTCATACCCAACCTCAATCTTTCCATTCTTCTCCACCTACACAACAACAACCTTTCAACACACATCATTTATGAAGGTGTTTTAGAAGTAACAAGGAGGGCCACATAAGTAAGTTTTGCAAAGCTAGACCGTGGGAATTAACAAATCAGGGAATCCCTAGGTACCAACAGGAGGGGCACCCACAACAGTCAGAACAGTCTCAGCTATCACCTGCTCACATCGTGGCTGTGAATGCTGTATTGGAGGAGGACAGTCAGCTCTAGGGGTCAGGTCACACCTGTAGTCTACAGCCAGTCAGGTTAACTGGGGATACTAGGGAAGAACCTGTAATGATAATTGATGTAGCTGGTACCAAATATCTTTTTCTTGTAGACACAGGGGCGACCAGATCAGTGCTAAATTCTTCATCCAATTTACAGGTAACCAGCAAGACAGTACCAGCAATGGGTGCAATGGGTAAAGTGAAACATTATCCTTTAACCAAATCGGCAGAGGTTACTATTGGTCCATTGCATACCAGGCACTCTTTTCTCCTGGCAGCAGCGGCCCCTACTAACCTACTGGGAAGGGATTTCTTATGTAAGATGGGATGTGTCATATATTGTACCCCTGATGGTATATTTTAGATATCCCAGAGAGAGTTGCGCATGAGGTGAGGGATATGTTGGACACTCCCCAAAGGTTACTTTTCCACTCTACTGTTTTGGATAAAAATCCATCTCAGGTAGAACAGATGTTATCTCAAATACCAAGTTCCCTTTGGACCAAAGATGGACAGGACACTGGATTAATGGCAACCACAACCACTAGCTGATATCAACCTGATTCCATTATATAATGTTTCACAAAGTATAAACTACTAAACAGTGTACATTACTTATAAACTTAGTACAATGTAATTGACCACTACCGAGTTACGGGTTCCTTCATCATCAGCTGATAACCTGGCCGTTAACAAATATTCCACTATGAACCACAATATTAATCACTACAAACTATCTATACAAGCTATAAACAGATTAAATCAAACTAGTTACAAATACCCATATAGGTTAACTAATGTACAGTTTACTTATTATGAGCAGATATCTCCAGGCCCCTGGGGAATGAAGCTGCATTTTGGACTCCTTCTGGGGGGGTCTGTTCTGCCTGTCTCTCCCTGGTGTGTCCTTGCCAGCATGTGTGTTTCTCCAAGTGTTTGTGTGAATGCCCTCCTGCTCTCCCTTACCTGTGGGGTGTGGTCAGAAAGGGAATATCCTATTGGTCAACTGGAACTACTATTCATTTTAAACTTGGGCTATTGTTCTAAGCTTTCCTGTGTGAGGCTTCAAGAGGAAAAAGCCTCTTGTTGGGGGTATGCTGTGGAGTTGAACACCCCAACAAATGCTAATTAGATTGTAGTATCATTTAGCCATCTCTATTGATATGCTGGAATAACCAGTTCTGTGTAAACTTGCCTGGTTCCTGACTATCTCTGGAATATGTGAATTACACATATATATATATATATATATATATATATATTTGATTCTTATTGTATAAGGAATTATTATTATTGATTTTAATATACACACTGTAACATTTCCCCCTTTTGTGAGTTCAATGACATCTGACAGTTGAACTGACATAAGCTTGTGTATTATCACTATTTTAGTGTATGTGTTATGTGTTTGTTCGTTGATCGTACAGGTGGTGAGAAGAGAGAGAATTCAGTTTGGAGAGAATCATAACAATGTGATTTTCACAGTTCAAAATAAAAGGTAATGAAAGGGCAGAGAAGTAAAGGTCCTCTCCTGCTTCGCATATGTAGATGGAAAAAACCTTGTTTGATTGTATGTAATGATAAAAAATCTTTCATATTTGAACCAAACCCTTTCCTAAGTTTTATTAACATTTGGGATCAAAAGCCTATAGTTGTCATCTTTGCCACATGGGATGAGGTCGCACTTCTGGAGTGTTGTCATCTTGGACATCTGCTTTGGATGATGCGTATCCTGGTCCTTCCGATCTGTTCCGTCTGATCATCTTCCGATCTGTGTTCCGTCTGATCATCTTCCGTTCGATCATCTTAGGGTTTGTGTAGTCATCTGTCAGGAATATCGTCTGTCTGCAGCTGGGCCTTGTCAGCATCTAAATAAGAAATTGAGAGATATCAGTACTTTTGAATGTCTCCATCTTTCCTACCAAATCTGATGTCTTGTCTTCCATCCGATCTGACTGCAGTCTTCATATATCCTGTTGTTTGCCTACATGGATGAAAAACAGATTCTCCGTGCATTAGAAGTCCCTCCCACCCACTGTGATAGTTTAGAATTTTGTCTGCTCCATATTGGAGTTTTCAAAAATCACATATCATTAACATTGACGAGTGTTACAGACTCAACTTTACATCGTTTTCTCCACTAGGTGGCACTCAAGATCCTACAATGCCTTTGTTTTTCTAATTTTCTATGAAAATCTCCAAAAAAAAATATCCCTAATCTGGGAAATTCTAAATTTCCAACCTTCAAATACCCATATAACACCCCCCCTTTTCTCCTGACAATAATCTGTGTATTAATTGTTGAGGAGAATCAGGGAAGTCTTGGGCCATTTGATCTACTTTAACCTGCATTCCGATGTTCCGAGAAAATATAAAGAAATGTTAGTTTACATAATACAGATATGTCAATATGTAACTAAATCTTATCTATTCTAAACATACAAACTGTTAATAGATATACCCAATTCATTTAGTAATAACAGAAAATCATCCTGTGGAACCTGTTTAAATAATAGACCATTTCAAAACAACCTTAAATGTAATTTTTTTCATTAAAAACCCTTAGTAATTCCAGGCATTACCACCTCTGCTGGGAAATGGATGTGTATTTCCCCTTCTACTACTTATCCTCCTAGGACCTGTGAGTGTCCCTACTGGCCACTAGAGGTAAAACATCAAAATTACAGGTGTTTTGTGGGGAGAAAAAACTTACATTCTGCTGAGTTATTGTCACTGCAGCAATTTAAAACAGTATGATCATATCTATATTTTTATGATCTATGGCAATCCCCCTGTTCTGGTGAATGAAACCTCCACCATTGGGTTATCCATAATACCTACACCACAATTTAACTAGATTTTACAGGGATTTATGAACACCACAATATCACGTTTGTGCCTGTTACTAACTATCACTTGGGATCTATAAACACTATTCCTTATGACCTATTGCCACTTACAACAGTTCCGATGGCATTTACCACATACGTCACTTCATGAGAAATACACAATATTTTCAGCTCTTAATATTTCCAAGATCCTCCAAAAAAGACCTTGTCCACCCATCTTCCAATTTCTATGAATTTGGTCAGGGGTTGCAATACCTCCTTATTAACACTAGGGGATTTTTGAATCCTTTACTCCAATATACATATTTTATACCATTATACTTTACCTGTATACACCTGGGATTTAAAATGAGCAGGAATTTATACCACCTGTCTGTTTTTAACCCATATTATACCATATACAGTCTTCAGAACAATTGCATATACCATAAACATTGCTATAAGCATAAAAGTTAAATCCATTATCAACTGTCATCAATATCATAAGGACGTCTACTTTTTTACTGCAGTAACGACAAATCTAGATTTCCTTATTTCTGCTTTTCATATGATATCCCTACTTCTAAGGAACATCCCATGACCAACGTTCTGAGTATTACGCATATCACATTGTTCTTAATATTTATAATGTAATGTATATCGCTGTCTAAAAAATCATATTTCCTGCAGTCATATATATCTACCACATGACCTGTTTACCTAAAGGGAAACAATTATTTAGACATCCTAATATCTGTGGCATCTTAAATGAAATTATCCATTTTTACCTTTATTAAGGACTTCGCCAATCTGCGATTTAGTCTTTTTCAACCATTCTGCTTACCAGTATATATAGAACGATTATTACAGGACTCATTGCAAACCTGCTATATGATCCAATTAATCATACCCTGCTTAGCAATACATCACCTGATTCTAAGCTTCACACCGGTGTCACCTATATATATCTGTCACAGAACTAAATAAATGGGTTAAACACATACCTCCCTTTGCGAGTTCCTTAATCTATTCACAGAAATCCATATCTATCTGAGCTATGACTAGTATACAGGGTCAGACTGGACCATAGGGGTACAGAAAACCTCTGGTAATCCCCATTGTTCCAGTCTGATACTGCTGGTGTATTACTTTTTCCTGTCCGTATTGGTGGAAATGAAGTCCTCAATCCTTACAAGATTGGAGAATTTATCTTACAGATCTGAGATCACCCAGCGAGAGTAGCTAATTCACGCCATTCACAGGTTCTCAGTGCGCACTTCTCTACTCAAAATTCTTACCGCATCGCCAAAATGCAGTACCCGCTCAGACAAACTATTAAAGACATGCTTCTGTAGGAAGTAATAGTTAGAATTAAAACAACAGAATGCCTTACATAAAAACAATAATTGCTTTACCGTTATTATGGGACAAGTCAAAAATATCCGTGACCTCTCAGATATTCATATCTCTCTGAACCTTGCTAACCTTTCCATACAGTTTTCTTACGTATCCTATCCTATACCACCAGACCCCAGACACCGGGTCGTCATCGCTTATGCTCTATGCATGTATAGCGACCAAAGCTTCATGTGAGCTAAACATGCAAGCTTTCACAGGGCCCATAACCGCCCTTATATTCCTTGACAAAACACATCAAGTCCCTGATTATCTTAAACAATGTATTATGCATATTACGCAAACCTTCAAATCATACTCAGTTAAAACTGCAAGATTATATGTGGTTTAACTTTAAATGCGATCTAATACACAGATAATACAGTATAACACACCACATGTTATAACTTACTCAGAAGTGGATTTCTTAACCTAAAATAAATCTATAAACTGTTGTATTGCAAGGATTTTTCAGAAGTACATACAAACTGCACACGGGTGAGTACATACAAACTCTACACAGAAAATTTTCATATGCGGCACATATAAACTCCAAACATGTGAGTACAACCTCAAAACTTCTGTATTGCAGCCATGTGTGTGTTCAGTAATGTCATATTACAACCCCCCCTTTTGTTCAAAATTAGACATTGAGAACAACAGAGGATAATAAATGCAAATCATAATTCACATTGGTGCTGAATTCTAGATAAATCATGATTATTCTACCAAACATCATATAATTTGCCAATTGTAATGTTTGTGACATTATCAGAACACACAACAGTGTATTGTACACACATTGCAGTACAATAGGTAAAATACTTTTACCATCACTAAGATGAATTTCCAATTTACATTAATTTGCTTCAAATATATGAAACATATATTTGTGTTTTCTGCGATTTATTATGAATTCTCCAGTACTTTAAAACATTGGTACAGGTACAGTGCATGTTTTAATGTGTAATGTGTGACCTTAATGCACAAGTTTCACTGTAGATATGCTGCAGGGTGAATAAATGGAATGATACACCGTGAATGTATGTGTGAGAAGTGTACATGCATGTATGTATGGGGGGATATATGATATTCTGTATGTATATTTTAAGGGGTATAAATGTTTTCCTGCACTTCCGGCAGATTAATATCTATAAATAAATTGTGGATTGCAATCTATCAGGGAAAACAATTATTTGTGTATATATTTGCATGTGTGAGTTGTGTGCTTTTGTGTTGCTATGAATGGGGAATGGTGGAGCCTCAAGGTAATGCAGCCATGATGTTGTAAAGAGATCTATTGTACCAAGTGTGAGTGTGTTTATTTTTTTGTAGTGTGTTATTGCAGATATGATATATGCAGCACAGAAAGGGTTAATACAGGTTACCTTGAATAACCAGGAGTCACCATTGCTTAGTCTGCTGTTCACTGTGACTTGCAGTCCTGAAAATACGCTTGTTGGAAAGAGAAACTGTTACATATCTTGTGCAACCATTCTTAAGTGAAAACAAACATACTGTGAGAATTATAATTAAATTAGGCATCGCTGGATTGCCATTCTACAAGTGGCATCCTGTGTACAAACAAAAAAAACAACTAACCTAACACAAAAAAAAATGTGGGTTCTCTTTGCCTTTTTTAATTGTGGGAATTAAAATTGTCGCTAATGATGATTTCCACAATTTTAAAAGCAGACTTGTTTGGGCGCCATTGATAAGGGGTGTTTTTTTTCCTTCTTTCTTTTTGTACACACGGGCTATTGCCAGCCTGTTTAATCCCAATATATCTGAAGCAATTATTCTATTTTTCATATAATAACTATCAGGTTATAAGTAACATAAATATATAAACTCGCAACGTGTTTACCAGAATTATATACCTTTTAAATCATTTGGATAATTTCCTTTCATAAAGATAACGATGCACACAACGTGTTATAAGTAAAATGTTTTATATTCTTCCAATCAATCTTCATAAAATCAATGCTTGTTAAAATATAATATAGACGATACAAAGATGAGAGAGAGAGAGAGAGAGAGAATGGCTGCTGTGTGAGATTATGTGTGGGGGTTGTTGGGACCCTTTGTCCTATTGTTCAAACCGCATGGTCTCTGAACACAAACTCCATTTTGAAAAACCCTAATTGAAATCTCCCATAATGCCATAGTTAATTAAATATGCAAGCTGAATATCATATGCCAACACATCAGGCAAACACTGCACCATTTAATATTCCAACATGTACAACACAAGCTGATTCCAATATACAACAATACCATCCTACAACAGATCTCATCCAGTACCCACTAGACCGTGGGGAGGGGGAAGGGCCGAAGCACATACTCTTTCCTTTGTTTGCAAGCCTCATGATCCCTAGGCAAACTCCATTATGAAAACTCACATTGAAGACTCCCATAATACACTCCATTTTGAAAGTAAGAAAACTTGCATAATGTTGTAACTTCTGTAAATCATATATCCATTAATGATCATAATTATAATATCTATAACAACCTATTTGTACTATACAACACCAACACTGGGTAGAATTATAACTATGATCACGAGACTAGTAATTCACAACTTCCATTGAATCAAGCACATGATTCAATGGGGACACATGGAACACATGGAATTTCCTTTGTTCACACCACATGGAGGTAGTAGCCATCTTTAAATGCCCAAACTATGATAATATATAACTTCACAATACTATCACAATATGGCTAGCAATCTGCAACTCCCATGGAACCACAACCACTAGCTGATATCAAACAAATATATATCTACAGATTGCAATATTTTACCCAATTCCCATCTTAATCTTAACTACACAATGATACAGTCAGACCACAAGAATACAACACATGGGAAGGAAGGGGGAAAGAAGAAACTTAATATATATATATATCACAGCCAGCCAAATATATAAAACTGAACCCAAATCACTGCAAACTTTTACATATCGTCTACTACAGATTAACACAAACTAAGGCATAACCAAAGCATTACAGCTTGATAACCTGGCCGCTAACAAAGATTCCACTATGAACCACAATATTCATAAAATGACTACAAACTATAATAACTACTTAATACATAATCCATATCCCTAAAAACACATTTTTTCTACATCTTGCCTGTAAGCCATGTGTGGTAGGAGAGACAGTATACTTAGCCTCCAGGCAGATAAACAGCCAGTTTCTCCATGTCTCCAAGAGATGGAGGTTGCATCTTCCTCGTCTGGTTGCCACAGTCAGAGTGACCATGTCCTTCAGTTAGTATAATTGAGGTCTGGAGTCTCTTTGTGAACCCAACTCCGCCTTGAACACACCTGATAGGTATGTTCAAAAAGGGGGTGTTTCAATCCTGTCCCAACAGTGAGTCATCTGTGTGTTTTGAGTAGCTGTATTTTCCCAGCCTCCCACCTGCAAGGTGGCATACCCCAAACAAAGGCCTCCCAAACCTTATTGTGTTATCTAGAGCCTTCAGGCAGGAAACTGTGGCTCTTAGCTAGGGATAAACAAATGCTAATTAGCTTGTATTGTGAGCTGGTTTCTGTTGATATCTCTAAGCTCTGGGAAAATTATCACATCTCATTTATATATTTTGGTTTTAGCTGTATAAGGAATTATTATTATTAATTTTAATATACACACTGTAACAACTCCACAAACACGTAGACGCACAACGCTAACTAGCGTCTTCTCTTAATATCCCTATACTTACACATTACACAATTACACTAAGAGGTTCTGTAGCATTACAGGGTAATATTCAAGGTTTTATTCATTATCAGTAATGTTGTGAAATACATGTTATTTGATATCTAAGGTTTAGTACATGATAAGCAGACCGTGTTTGGTGCCATTCTAAGCCACTGTGTATTTGCAGATCTCCAGTTCCATCGGCAAGAAGATCGCAACATGCGTCTGCAAGTTATGGATCATAGAGAGATAGGCATTGAAATGTTTAATGTAATGCAATGTAACTAGCCAGTTTAGACTTGTTTCCAGGCGGGAAAACACACACAAAGGACTGTTGAAAGGCTGGACTACTAAAGTACAAATGGACCAATGAACTGTATCGTAACAGAAGATCCACGAGGAAGAATTAATGGGATTATGCCAGCTCATGTCTATTGTTTGCCTATCTCTGTAAAGGGTATATATTCAAGCACTCTGACCCTAGTTAGTCAGTCATCTTCTTCTTTCTTGTGATGGAGGCTTCATCTTTGATGCCGGGATCTGGATTCAGAGCGCTTGCGTATGTATCGACTGTACCTTATTGAATGTAATAACCCTTTGCGCTCATTGTCTAGATCAAAGCGTGTATTATTTCTTTTGTTGAATAATATAACTTTTTGTGCTTTGGAACCACAATTGGGCTGGTCTGCAATTATTATTGTGTAAGACGCTAAATAGCGACTTTAAGGGTATAAAGGTTATTAGGAATTCATAACATCCTGAACCATAACTACAAAAGAGGCCCTCAATCTGACGAAGATGAGGTTATAAATGAAGGAGACAACAACTTGGAAGAATAACAGTAAGTCTCCAATAGCTAACAAGGTTGAAGAACTCAGGAGCCACCACTAATGTCATATCACCCATTTGGTAGGCCGTGGTGTCATTTCCATTTCCTTTATTCTAGAAAAGTGCATGGACCCCAGTGTTTTGGTTTTGGCAAATCCACCCTCAAATATTATGGAATTGGTTTTGGGTTCTGGAAAATTGACCCTCAAGTGTTTTGGTTTTACATTTCTTTAAAAACAGCTTAAATCATGTAACTTGTACCTGTGTTTGTCCTTTAGTATTATGAACATCAATTACATTCATTTCCAGTCATTACCAGTCCGTTTTGACCAATTTTGGCACCTGAAATCACAAGGGAGGGACGTATATGCAATCAAAAACACACATGATCCCGTCTTTAAATCTGAGATCTGACTTGCATGATCACCAAAACCCAGACTTGGTTCTACTTGGAAACCCAAAAGTAATCTGAGTCGGGACTCAGTTCAACTCAGAATCCCAAAGTTTGGATGTGTTTGGTTTTCAGCAAAACTGAACAGCTCATCGCTACTTTATTCACACACCTTGGGGATGCTGGGAAGTGGACAGCCCCTACTGCCAATGACTCCTCCTAACCCCTGTCAATTAACTCCCGGGAATCAACTTTCCTACACTCAGGGCCAGATTAAGGTCTGTGGGGGCCCCTGGGCAATAAACTTGTGGGGGCCCCTTATGCAATGTCCCCAGTAGAAGTGCCCCTTATGCAGTGCCTCCAGTAATGGTCCCCCCTATGCAGTGCCCACTGTAGTAATGCCCCTTATGCAGTGCCCCTTATATAATGCCCCCAGTAGTGGTACCCCGATACAGTGCCCCCAGTAGTGCCCCTTATATAGTGCCCCCAGACTCAGTTGTGGTACCCCCTATGCAGTGCCCCCAGTAATGGTCCTCCATATGCAGTGCCCTCTGTAGTAATGCCCTTATGCAGTTCCTCTTATATAATGCCCCCAGTAGTGGTCCCCCTATACAGTGCCCCTTATAAAGTGCCTGCAGACCCAGTAGTGGTCCCCCCTATTGCCCCCAGTAGTAGCCGCCCCTATGCATTGCCCCCAGTAGTAGTCCCCCCTATACAGTGGGGCCAGTATTTGTCCCTCCCTATACAGTGGGGTCAGTAATTGTCCCCACTATGCATTGACCCTAGAAAACACCCCCCCAGTGCCCCCATGAAGTGGCCCCCTATATAGTGACTCCTATAGTGGCCCCCCTATGTAGTGTCCCCTGTAGCTGTCCCCCCATGCAGTGACCTCTGTAGCTGCCCCCTCTCCTATGCAGGGACCTGTGTAGCGGCCCCCTTCCCTATGCAGTGTCCCCTGTAGCTGCCCCCCTATGCAGTGACCTCTGTAGCGGCCCCCTCCCTTATGCAGTGTCCCCTATACCTGTCCCCCCATGCAGTGACCTCTGTAGCGGACCCCTCCCCTATGCACACACAAACAAAAAAAAATAAAAAATCACCACTTACCTGAATCCCCGCTCCTGACGCGGCTGCCGCTGCCCGCTCCGAGTCCCAGCTCTTCCACTGCACTATGGGAGAGACGTCAGTGTCATGACGTTTCTCCCATTATCAGCAGATGCGGGGGGGGAGCCGGAAGTCGGAGCTCATGAGTGAGCTCCGGCCGGCTCCCTCCGTTGTGCAGCAGCCAATAAGAGTTTGTCTGACTCTCATTGGCTGCTGTAACATACACACAGCTGCAGCCGGCGGCTGTGTGTATGTCACTTTGTAGTGTAGACTGCGCTCACTGCACGATCTACACTATACTAGCGGAGGGGACACTAGCGGCGGGTGCAGACAGCGCACTGCTGCTAGTGGGGGCCCCTCCGGGTGTGGGGGCCCAGGGACGACTGCCCCTGTCGCCCCTCCCTTAATCCGGCCCTGCCTACACTGATAATCAATGAAGTTACACTTAATAATAGATGTTAAAAATGTAATTAAAATATTAGGAAACTTTATTGGTTGTATTCAATTTTATTTTATATTAAGATGGTGATTGAGGTGTTTTGATGAGTATTTTATTAAATTTTTCTTTTTTTATCTTCTAAATAAAAAAAGTGACTATTTTTTTTTTATATATTGCATAAATTCCCGGCTATTATATAAAAAAGCCACAACTGCTGTGACGCTACTACTGTATATACTTCCCAGCATGCACTGGCAGCCAATAAGAGAAATGGCAAACTTGCGCATGTTGTTTAATAAGTGCCGACATGCTCTTCTAGCCAAAGGCTGCTAGAGCATGCTGGGGCATGCAGTTCCAAAATAGCTGCCAAAAGTGTAGGTAAAAACAGCGGGAGAATCAACCAAACAAAAATGTTAACTTTGCCAAACTTTTGCACAAGATCTGGTTAGCGGGCACTGCATCGGGGGGGTCATTTGTGGTGCTATAAGCAGGACTTTTCCGACAAAAGTGTCCTATAGTTTGTGGTGAGCGGTTATCACTGAATTGATTCAGACCCCATTAGTCGTTTTTTATGAAGACAATCAGGAAAAATTACAAAATAAAAAAGTTGCGGCTTTACGCTTGTTGATCAGATACTGGGAATCTTGCTGGAAACTTATTCCAAATTATTACTGCCACATGGAAGAAATTTCTAGAGACAGGCAATATTCAGAAACTTCTGTTACAATTATCTTTTGAAACAATTAAGTTGTTCCAGCTAATGCCTCTTTGCAGATTAAGTACAATTAAAACCTCTGCCCTGGAGGTTAAACACAAGCCAATTAAAAGCGGTTCTGGACTACATATATTTTGCTTTGTAGAATGGGCTGAGCATTAGAGAGAATTTGTGACCTAACGCCTGTTACGCAGAGACCAGGACCCCCTCATTAAAGGTAACATCATATAGACGTTGGCCAGGAGATTTTTCAGTACCTGTATGTATGAGAGTATCCAGGAAACTCAAAATATTATGAAAATAGGTGAATAGCTTCATTGCCATTTTCGACAGTATTTTCTTTTCTTCTGTATAAATGACCCAAGTTTAGTGTATTTGAATTCATAATTTTCCAGGACAAATGAATAATAATAAATCAAAATAAGTCTGGAATAGTTCGTCCCGACATATAGACAATGTAGGTCAGAAATGAAATGATTTTTCTAGGTAACATTTTAACAATGTGTTTTTAAAATATGATTTATTTATTTTTATATTTGAACTGCATTTATATAATCAATTTTATGTAGAGATGTGCGGGTTTGGTACTCGTTTTTTTTTGCCACATTAGCGCAGGTTCGGATTAGTTTGGATTTATCTTATTGGCTATCCAAAACACCTGAGAGCCGGATAGCCAATAAAATAAATCTGAACTAATCCGAACTTGCTCTAATGTGGCAAAAAGAACAGGGTAAAACTGAACCCTCACATCTCTAATTTTAAGTAGTCAGTATGTTTTTTTCAGTAGAACAGGAGTCATTTAAATTGAGTTTAAAGATTTATCTAAACTTTTAAGACAGTGTCAAATCTCTTGTCTTTGAGTTTTTCTAACTTTTAGTAACTTAAGAAAAATATGTGTTTATGTTTATGTTACCCCAGATGTCGCAGTGTACAGTATGTACTGTATGACAGCATTGGAAACTGCTTTGACAATGTTTTGTTACTTAGATAGTGTAAGCTAGCATTCTCTGTTGTCAGCCAATTCCAAGTGAGTCCATGCAATGACCCCCAATAGAAGAGCAGAAATTTAAGCCGGTGTGCATAAAATTAATTCTTCCTTCATCAGAATAACCTCTCATTAGATATATTTATTCATGACATGCTCTTGAAATGTTACATATTTTTTTATTAATGCTGATATCAGATTTTATTACGTAATGTCATTTGTATTCTATGTTCTTTGATTAATAGATACATTTAAATTAGATAAATTGCTATTTGCAACATATTAATACAGTACATCCATGTGTAATCTGTACAAATTTAATTTTTACACATACTGTACTAATACTAAAACACCTTCTCCTCTCCCTAATACGCCCTCAGCCTCCGCTCGCAGCATGGTGCTGGTGAGGTGCATTATCAGCCTCATAGCATTGGTCTCACTGGTGCAGTCCCTTCCCTGCAGCCTCCGCAGTCCCCAGCAGGAGATATTTATTCAGGATGGAGATATTCTTTTTGGGGGGCTCTTTCCCATACATGTATCTTATAAGGACCCAGGTTACTCATTCAGAGAGAGGGACCAGCCTGTTACCTGCGACGCGTGAGTCTAAACATGAGTGAAACTTTTATACTTGATAACTAATTTTGCTTTATAATAATTTAATCACAAATAATTTTGCTCTATCTATCTATCTAATATCTATCCTATCTATCTATCTATCTATCTATCTATCTATCTATCTATCTATCTATCTATCTATCTATCTATCTATCTGTCTCATATCTATCTCTCTATCTATCTATATCATATCTATCTATTATTATTATTATTATTATTATTATCTATCTATATGTCTATCTCATATCTATCTATCTATCTATCTATCTATCTATCTATCTATCTATCTATCTATCTATCTATCTCATATCTATCTATCTATCTCATATCAGTCTATCTATCAATCTATCTCATATCTATCTATCTATCTATCTATCTATCTCATATCTATCTCATATCTATCTATCTAATATCTATCTATCTATCTATCTATCTATCTATCTATCTATCTATCTATCTATCTATCTATCTCATATATATATCTCTCTATCTATCTATCTATCTATCTATCTATCTCATATCTATCTCTCTATCTATCTATATCATATCTATCTATCTATCTATCTATCTATCTATCTATCTATCTATCTATCTATCTATTATTATTATTATTATTATTATCTATCTATCTATCTGTCTATCTCATATCTATCTGTCTATCTATCTATCTATCTATCTATCTATCTATCTATCTATCTATCTATCTCATATCTATCTATCTATCTCATATGTTTCTATCTATCTATCTATCTATCTATCTATCTATCTATCTATCTCATATCTATCTCTATCTATCTATCTCATATCTATCTATCTATCTATCTATCTATCTATCTATCTCATATCTGTCTACCTCATATCTATCTATCTATCTATCTATCTATCTATCTATCTATCTATCTATCTATCTATCTCATATCTATATATCTATCTCATATTTATCTATCTATCTATCTATCCGTCTGTCTGTCCGTCCATCCATCTGTCCGTCCATCCATCTGTCCGTCCATCCATCCATCCATCCATCCATCCATCCATCCATCATCCATCCATCCATCCATCCATTTTGTATCATCATTGATTGCTAACAGTATTTTATTTATGTTGTATTGTATTTATTTCAGAATGTATCTTGTGTCTCCCGTCTCTCCTGAACTCTCACAGATTCAGCACTATATCCTACACCTATGTCCAAGCAATGGTTTATGCCATCAAGGAGATAAATGGCAATGAGTTTCTGCTCCCGAACATCTCCCTGGGCTTCAACATCTTTGATACCTGTGCACATGTCTCTCGTGCTGTCTGGGAGACTCTTACCTGCCTGACAGGAAGGGAGCGTCCTAGTCTGAACTACCAGTGTAATCGGAAAGTGCCCCTTACTATCATCGGTGACCCGCTGTCTCTCCTGTCTATCGCAATGGCCACTATACTGGGTGTCTACAGGTATCCACAGGTGCAGACTACATTATTGAATTACACGTCTTTCTCTATTGCTTATGGTCACACAACTAAAAGAGAACAAACCAGATAATGAATACAGGCGCGGTTGTTTCTGTGGTATTTCACTTTCTTAGTTTAGTAGGAAAGTGAAATGAGTAATTACTAATTAATATCTGTGTACACATCTTTTAGCAAACAAATGCCCATTTTCTGTAATGTTGGCTAAACAATATATTTTAGGTGTGTTAATTTAATTACCATTCAATTAAGGCGTCCCAAAGTGTACGCAGCACAGTACACAGATATACGGAGAAAACAGCAAAAGGGTATCAGAGCATAAATACAATATGGAAAATGCAACAGCAGATCAAAGCATAAGTAGAATTGCAGAACAAAGTTATTGAAAAGTTTTTAGACATAAAATAAAATAAATATATGAAACAAGTATATTCTAAGCTATTTTTGTGCCTGTAAAACATATTTCCTACTCTTCAATAAATGCCTGGGGCACTCATGAATTTTGGAGAGTTCATCTGGATAGATGGAAGTATAGACCAGCCCCTGGATGCTACCCGCTTTACTATTTACCACAAATCACATAATTAATAGAGATGTTCAGTTCCATTTTCCTGAGAAACTATCACACCTAGGGTTCCACGACGTATCGAGTCCCAGCTCGGATCACTTTTAGAGTTCGGAGTAGAACTGAGTCCCAGCTCGGGTCACTTTTAGAGTTCGGAGTAGAAGTGAGGGCCTGATTCAGAGCTGCTCGTAGGCGGCCGCTCGTTCGCTCTGAGCAATGTTCGCACAACTGCGCATGCGTATGGTTCGCAATGTGCATGCGCAAACCAGTCATTGCGGTCGGAAATCATGCGCTCGTAAAACAATGAGGGGCTGCTAATTTGATTGACAGAATGTACCGTTTGTGGGTGGTAACAGGGGAAGGTGCTTGAAAACGGGGGAGTGGAGATCCGAACGCATGCGTGCCTAACGGTCAAAACGGCATTTAATGGGAGTGCATAATTAGTAAAGGAGCGTCATCGACCACGTCACTTGGTTGTCTTTTAGCCTGAACTGCTCGCGGTGATAGCGGGAAGTAAATCCTACCACAAGCACTGTGAGCAGTTCAGATGCCTTTCGATGTTCCCAATTAATCTAATAAATAAAGGAGATGAGGTGTGATGCGAACGGCAAAGGGGCGTCTTTACAAAATAGCGAGCGCATTTTTCGGATGCTCGCTCAGACATAGAGGCGTCAACACACCGCAAAGAGTGAGCACTCAATTTAAATATCCGGCCCTTTTTAAGAACGAGTGTCCGCAAATAGCGTCCGGGTCTGAATTCGGCCCTGAGTCCCAGCTCGGATCACTTTTAGAGTTCGGAGTAGAAGTGAGTCCCGGCTCGGGTCTGCTGTAAGTTCGGAACCCGGATTTGTTTTAAATTGCATGGAAACAGGTCTAAGTTACACGATTTTTGCTATTTTTATCAATTTTAAAGCAATCCAAAACCAAACCCCCAACCAAAATACTTGAGGTTGGTATTGCCAAAGCCAAAACCATATAATTTGAGGGCGGTTTTCCCAAAACCAAAACACAGGGGTCCAGGCCCATCTCTAATAATTACTGGCCCATGTACCCTATGCACAAATGATGGCACGAATCATGTCATCATGTCGTCCCTTACACTTACCCCTTGTACCTCCTCCTCCAGCATCTCCTATAGGGAAGTACAAAGAGTAGGCAAATATGCCATAAAAATATTTTTAAATACATTTTTAGTTTAATCAATGATGGAACCATTTGTGAATTGTTTTGCCAAAACAATAAAGCTATTGTTCAATACCACAAATACAGTATTCCCATCTTAGCTATGTCTATTCATTAAGGACAATTAGTTTGAATGGGCATAATACACATTAGGAAATGTATTTTACGTATATTCTTTTGAACTCTAGAGTGAAGCAATAGCCGCTGCAAGTTTTGTAATATAATTTGATTTCTGTACAACCAATATATTATAAGGTCCTTGCTTTGCTGATTTAAATTTACAATTAATGTTTGCAGTTTTGCTTTACCACGCTTCCACATTTTCTTAGATCTCTTTTTTCCTCATGTATCTCTGTGCCAGTATTCTCCATGGTTTGCACAATTTCCATTACATTCTATACTGACTTCTCATAATAATTTATCATAAGGATTATTTTGCATTTCTGGGCCTGGTGAAGAGTTGAATGAAAATCAGGTGTATGTAGTTTCCCCAAAAATGCGTCTACACAATCTAGTTGTATGCATCTCACTTTGTGTCCAACCCTCTATACTGTATGTGTGCATCATTCACTGCTAGTAATTATCCTGTACTTAGTCACACCCTATACTTTAATTTGTTGATACACCTTTGCTGACCTTTGCCTTTGTGGGAATGCTCCATACAGTCCAGTTCCACCTCTTCAGTCATGGGGGAAGCGATTGAGATGCATACAACTCAGCATTGCGCTATCTTACATCCACTAAGTTTTAAGACTCACTCTGCAAACTCGGCAAATGGGTGAATATTCAACTCATCCACCCCTCTGTGTTTCTTCTTGTGCCAAATTTCCCTTTATCTGAGCATTTCCTTTTGTTTCACTTTCCATACCCTACATTTCTTTCTTCTATTCAAACTAGTTTTTGCCTATTTCATTGCAGGTCAGTTATGGCGCCTCTGTAGCCTCGCTGAGTAATCGCCTCTTATACCCATCATTTTTCCGCACTGCTCCTGGTGACGACAAACAGTCTCGGGCCTTAGCTAAGCTGGTCTTCACCATGGGCTGGAAATGGGTTGGATTGCTCTCACTCAACAATGATTATGGCATCCTGGGCTCCCAGATCCTCAAAGTAGAACTCCAGAACATCGGGGTGTGCATTGCTTACCATGAGACTTTTGGTCAAGGAACCTCTCTGAAGAAAATTCAGTCTATAGCCAACATTATTGTTCAATCATCAGCCAAGGTTGTCATAGTGTTCTCCAGGGATCCACATATTAACCAGTTAATGGAGCTGTTCTTAGAGAGAAAGGATGTGGAACGAATTTGGCTGGCCAGTAATGGGTGGTCAACCTCTCCAATGCTCTCCATCACAAGGTTTAGTCATACAATGGTTGGAACACTGGGCTTTTCATTGCATGAAGTGGAAATGCCGGGGTTTATGGAATTTCTAATGGGCATCCATCCGTCCACTTCACCCCCTCAGGACATCTTCATAAACACCTTCTGGGAGATTATTATTGGCTGCAGCTGGCCGAATGCGAGTGCTGACCGAGGGAACGAAACGGTGTGGTGCACAGGAGAGGAGAAGTTGGAAGGATTGATTGCCAAAAAATATGACAATAATCACTTGGATCTCAGGGTTCAGTATTTAATATATAATGCGGTGTATGCTGTGGCTAATGCCCTCCATAACCTAATATTCTCCTGTGCATTCCACCAGGAGGTCACCATGCCTGGAAAATGCGTGGACCTCACCAACATCAAGCCATGGCAGGTAATACATTTCCTTTCCAATCCACCTATCAGGAGCGATGTCAGTAATGGATGAGAATCATGTCCCTGTTAGATAATGCTTACATGTAACTAGATACAGTAGCTTTGTTCCTTACAAACTTCTAAAGGAGTATTTCACCAAAATGAATGCAATTCTATTGCATTTTCTAATTTCTCAATATGTTTTGGCTCTGCAAGATTTCTAAGTAGATGTTGGTTTGGGTAATAGTCCGGGTGGTGCCAGCTGATATGGAAATACATTTGGGAACTGTGAAAAAAACAAAAACAAATCTACAGGTGAAGTTAGGTTTATTGACTGACCGTGGATATCTTGAACAGCTATTTTTGTAATAATTTGTTAAGCTAGACTCTTTCTATTACCTTATATTTGTAATCCACCAGAAATTGTCCTCAGCGCTCTACATAGGGGAGAATTTAGAGCACACTTAACAATATTAAACAATATTGAACAATGCATAGACAACAACCAGCCAATAATACATAATTATACAATACAAAATTATATAATAACCAGTCAACAGCAAATTGGCAGTTTGCAGATCCAGCTATTGACAAGGCAGCCACCATCAGGGATACGGTAGGTAGCACCCTTGTGAGGTAGGCTGGGTGCATACTGCATATTTCATTTGTATGTGTGACTCCAGCCCACCCCCACCTATACCTCCTGTGTTCTCCTCCTCCCCCAGGCAGACTTACTGCATTGCATACATGGTGTGCCAGGATTTGTACAGAAACATACTAATTGAGTGCTATGGGCCAAGGCTCCACGTTAAATTTCGGCAGGGCATGGGTCATAGTAGAGATGAAGGGGGATTGGGTCAGTTGACTGGCTGTTTCATTTGTATTTGGCAATATATGATAAGCAATGAAGCTCATCACATTGCTGGTCCTGATAGTATGGTCATAAACAGGGCCAGCTCTAGGGGTGTTTAACCAGTGCGGTCACACAGGGGCGCCACCCATAGAGGGCGCACCCCTCCCCAGGATCCAGATTTCAGCAGGACAGTACTATCCCATTGTTCCACCCGTGGGTCAAAGTGGACCGTGGGTGGTCAAATCGGGCGGTTGGGGACCCCCACAGCCACAGCTGTGCAGAGGTGCCGGACCCCGGAGTCTGAATGGATGTTGCGCGCATGCACGCGACATCCATTCAGTGATGGGAGAGGGCTGGGGGAAGCCCAGCTAGTGAGGCTCCCCCCCAGCCTGACATTGTTTGGAGGCGTGCCGTGCGGGCACGCCTCCAAATAACGTCACTGAGGAGGCATGACCTATGGTAATTAGACCACGCCCTCATTTTCGGCCGCATTTCAGAGAGCCGGCACAGGGTGCTCCGACCCCTGGAGCCGGCCCTGGTCATAAATCACATGCATCAGTACAGAGTCCCAATTTGAGGGTTCTGGGCCTGATTCAGAAATGGGCGCTAATGTGATCACACCGGCAAAATGATGCTAATGCGTGCCAAAGCGCACCGCTGCCTTCTCACATGCCCACCACGGCACTTATCTGCGTAAATATCTGTAACATCGGCACACATCGAGCGGCCATCTGACCTTTACAGCAGGTCTTACCGGCTGCAGCCTTGGCAGCTCTCCTGACACGCAGAGCTGTGCAGAAGATCGCATGGGCTAAGTTATTTATGCCCATGGAACGGCGTTCAGACTGTCAGACAGGCCTGCGTTTTTCCGACCACTCCCCATTACCACCCCCAAACTATTGACAGCCTGTTACTCACTTTGCGATGGGTTCCTCTGCGCATCCGTAATCGCAGTGCGACCGCTGTGCACGAGCAGTGTGGCTTATACCCATGCCTGATGGCAAGCAGTCGCTCGATTACCGCGCATATTTGCCATTGCGTCCATCTCTGAATCAGGCCCTCTGTCCTGCTGCTGGGCAACTAGGGAAGTCTGTCCATTCCCTACTGTATAGCAATAACCTGCCACCGGTATGTCTGGCAGTTGAATGGCGGTGGTAGCGCTATGCAAACCCTGGACCCCAAACATGGTTGCACTCCCTGTCCCGAGATGCTCCCCTCTAATGTTGGTAGGTATGGAATGGTCCTAACCCTAAACAGTGAGGCCTGAATGGGATCAGGAGCTGCTAATGAGTGCTGTCTTAGTACTTTCTGCATTTTGTTCTGGTTCCTCCGGATAACTTTGCTCCAGTTTAAAAACACATTAATATATGAAGCAATATGGGACTCTCATTGTTTAGCGTTTATGAACCATCTTGTTAGCGGAACATGTGGCAAACGCTTATCTTGAATTGATATTTTATATAAAAATAACATGTAGTAATTTACTGGATGTTAGCAGTGTACTGAAGGATTTGCTGCATAACCCTTTCCTTTCAACCGGAATCGGTATGTAACGCCACCGGATGTGTTCCTCGGCAGACGTAATACCGTCACCGGAAGCCCAAACAGTGGAGATCCCGACTGGGGCTGGTAAATACCCTAATTCTCCCCCCTTCCCCCCCTAACCCTCCCTTAGTGGTGAATACCCTAATCAGCCCCTTGGTGGTGCCTAACCCTAAATTGGGGGGACTAACCCTAACCCCCCCTTCCCGCACCCTAAAGCTAACCCTCCCAGGGGGGTGCCTAACCCTGACCTTCCCCTTTTGGTGCATAACCCTAATCCCCCCTTCCCGCACTCTAAACCGAAACCCCCCAGGGGGGTGCCTAACCCTAACCTCCCCTGGTGGTGCCTAACCCTAACCTCCCCCCAGTGGTGCCTAACCCCTCCTTCTCGCACCCTAGACTGAACCCTCCTGGGGGGTTGCTTAACCCTGACCTCCCCCCAGTGGTGCCTAACCCTAACCCACCCTTCCTATACCCTAGCCTAAACCAACACGGGGGGGGCCTAACCCTAAGTCTCCCCGGGGGTGCCTAAAATGAACCCTCCCCCTTGCGGCTACCAGCTAACAGTCCCCACTTACCTTCGTTTGGGATGCCGGCTTTTGGGATTTCTGCATCTGGCTAAAGATTGGCATCGGGATTTAGACACCTATCTTTAGTACCAGGTCAGACTTCCGTCAGGATTCCGACGGGTGGCATTCCAGGCGGCGGTAAGTTAACCACATCCCCTTTCAACCTGCTCTTACTTATTAATTGTTTGAGCATCTTCCATTTTAGTTTTGTTTTGTTTAGTAGCATTGGAATATGTACTTGTCATCTCAATGAAGTGATTAATTTTCTTAGAAAAACAGTAGGGAGTGGGGGAGGTGATCAGCGGCATGTTGGGGTCCAGGTAAGAGCCTACCAGGTTTGTTCCTATGATGGAGTCACCTGAGATGAGATTCTCTCCTTGCATCCTGGGACAATTAGCCTTGGATATGGGCAAACCATTCTTTACGATAGTATTACATGTAGGGGGAATCAGTCGGGAAGCCGACAGACGTAATCCCAACCGCCGGCTTCCTGCCTGCTTATTCCCAGCAAGGCACTAATGACAGGCATCGATATCCCTAGACCTGTTTTTAGACCTACGCCGGGAGCCCGACACCCGGCATACGGAACAAAGGTAAGCCGGGTGCCGGGTGCGGACAGCCGCGGGGGGCAGGGTTAGGTTTAGGGTTCCCGAGGGGTGGGGGACTTAGTGTTAGGCACCTCAGGTTTAGGCTAGGGGAAGGGAGGGTTAGAGTTAGGCACCCCCCTGGAGGTTAGGGTTAGGCTAGGAGGAGGGAAGGTTAGGCACCCCCGAGGGGGGAGGTTAGGGTTAGGCACCCCTCGGGGCACTTAGGTTTAGGTGGCGGGGAAGAGGGGGTTAGGTTTAGGCACTTGGGGGGGAGGTTAGGGTTAGGCACCCCATAGGGAGGGTTAAGGTTAGGGGGGGAATTAGATTAGTTTATACTTACCTTAGGACGATCGGGATTTCCTCCGCTGTCGGGCAGCCGCTGTCGGGATTTGAACCATGCAGCCGGCGGTAAATCATACCGATTCCCATGTAGGACAGCCTAGACACCCAACATCTAGGCGTATATTTACTAAAGTGCAAATTTTTATAAGTGTAGATGTTGCCCATTGCAACCAATCAGATTCCACGTATCATTTATCTAGCACTTTCTAGAAGATAATAGCTAGAATCCACTTCTAAAATCCTGCACTTTAGTAAATATTCCCAACTATGCAAATGTAACATGAGGAGGACACAGAGAGATTTCTGTGGCTTTGCTGGTTGGAGAAGCTCTCTCTTAGCTGCTTCTTCTGGTTTCAACAAATATAGTTTTATGTTGCTGGAAGAATTAAACTACATATTAAAAAAAGCAGGTGTTCTATAGGAAATGTTATACAAATTAAGCAATTAAATCAAGAAGTGAGAATCGTAAACTGAAATATATTAGGGACATTGGCCCTGATTCAGAGCCGGACGCAAGTCGCTGCTCGTTCGCTCCGAGCGATGTTTGCCCAACTGCGCATGCATACGGATCGTTATACGCATGCGCGAACAACTCAGTGCGGCCGAAATTCATGTGCTCGCAAAATAGCGAATGCCTGATAATTTGAGTGACAGAAAGAGGCGTATGTGGGTGGTAACAGGGGAAGGTGCTTGAAAACGGGGGGTGGAGATCCGATCGCAGGCGTGCTTAAAGGTCAAAACGGGCGTTTTATGGGTGTGCATATTTAAAACAGCAGCGTCATTGACCACGTCACTGGGTTATTTTAGAGCCAGAACAGCTCGCAAAATTGTGGTAGCAAACACCAGCCCCAAGAATAGCGAGCAGTTCATACCCTGGTTGATGTACTCGATTAATCTAATAAATAGCGGACATGACGTAGGATGCGAGCGGCCAGGGGGCGTATTTTTTCAAAAAACGAACGCAAGTTTTGTTCGCTCGTTCAGACATACAGGCGTGAACAGACCTCAAACAGCGAACGGTTCATTTGAATAGCCACCCCTTGTTTTAGAACGAACGACCGCAAATAGCGAGTGGCTCTGAATGAGGGCCATTGCTAAATAGATTAGTTTTGTATTTGGTTGAGATTAATAAATGCATTTGTAGCGGGTAAAATCAATTTTTCTTTGATTTTGTTTGATTGGTATGGTGGGGCATAAAGGCGTCATAGTCAGCAGATACAGTATATGTGGTGCAGGATGTGGTTGGGGAGCACTGTCTGGGGCAGGAGAGTGTCTCAACCCAAGGGGGGGCTAGTGAGTGGTAGTGGCACTAGCGCTAACACTGGCTTCCGCACGTGTCTGGTGCTTACCTATCAGTGCAGCTGGCGTATGTGTGCATTTGTTGTCACCTTTCCCTCTTCAGCCCCTTTTACCATTTATTTGAAATAATTTGTGACACAATTTTCACCAAATACAAGTCTTAAGGGGTTATTAGGAAAATTGTAAGACATTATTGCAAATTAAAAAAAAATCCTCAACTTATAGTCAGAAAACCAATGCATTTTTTATTATGGCTATTATAAATTCCTCAGGCAAAACCTCTGCAAATCAGCAGCTATGAAAACCCCAAAAACTTCAACAAAGAACCCAATTTGTGTTTTACCACTTATGACCAGCAGATGGCCATGTAGAGACAAAATTACATTTAAAATCGGGGTGGCGAGAATTGCATCATCATGCCACACCCACTGATTCTCAATGGCGTGACTTGCCTTACTGCATATGAGTTATCAAAGGCTTTCGCCGTTGCGCAATTCATATTACGTCACCATGAGTGGGCCATCATTTTGTAGATAGAGTAATTGTGCCTTAATGAGCAGCCATACTGTATCTCCTGTCATAGAGGTTTGCTGAAAATTGCAGTAGAGTTGGCATGTATGATTTAGATGCAATATTCTCACTGAACTACAGTAACCAACCAGCATTAAGCTTTTATCCGTCTAGTTCAAATAATGACAATTAAAAGCAAGTGTCTGATTTCCTAAGTAATTATTTTGCACTTTAATGCAAAATTAACAAAAGGAGCCATATTGGCGATGATCTACAAAGAGCCATATGTTGTTACCTCATATAACTGCGTAACTATTAGGTGAGTCAAGGTGAGATTGCAACTATTTTTTGTTTAGAGGGTTGGGGGACAGAGGAAAGTTGCCAAGTTCTGTCTTAAAACATGTTTGATGATGGCTGGATAGATCATGGAGGATTACCATATACTGTACCTCTAGATTATGTTTTTTTATTCATCTCTTTGCGTGCCTAAATCACTATAACAAGGTTTAGTTTGGCCAAAGAAAGACTTTATACTGTATCTCTGTATTGTCTTATGGACTCGGGTGAATTCCCCCTATGCTTTTCTCCATATCTTAGTGGTGGGACGTGAGAAAGATGACAATATACAACTTATTCATTGTTCTTGTAGATCTTTCACCATCTGAAGAGTGTCTACTTCAAAAATCGGATGGGAGAAGAAATGTTCTTCGATTCCAATGGAAACCCACCCACCAACTATGATCTTCTGAACTGGCAGTGGAACTCAGATGGCACCATTGCGTTTGTGAAGGTCGGACACTACAAAATACTTGAGCACCAAGAGAATGAGTTGAACATCAATATTACTGCCATCAAGTGGATCACTGGAGTCCAAGAGGTATGATGTCCATCAGATGCAGAGAAATATAAAACATGGAGGACAATTTAGCCTCTGACATGGTAGATGATGACTGATAAATGATAGATCTGATTTCCATCTCCAGATCCCTATCTCCGTGTGTAGTAACAGCTGCTCGCCTGGATTTCGGAAGGCTTCTCTGAAGGGACAACCCATTTGTTGTTTTGGCTGCATTCCATGTTCAGAGGGGGAAATTTCCAACCAAATAGGTATATCTACTGATTTTTCATGTTTACCCCATTTTCTAATGGGTCACTTTTTTGTGCTCCCACCTCACCTCCCACTGATCTAGAGCTTGACGAACCCAACTTCTACCTCATTCATATCTTCTATCAAAACAAAAAAGATGCAAAATAAGAACATTCTGCAACTTGTGCAAGTAAATAAAAAGTAGTTTGTGGCTGATCCTAAGGTGCGACCCATCCTCTGTGTAACTCCTAGATATAGGGGTATATTTTGTGGGTTTAACTTCAAAACATAAAATTACACTTATAATAAGTGCAAAATGTACTGTTCTTGGCACTATTAGTTCTGCGTTAAATTACGAACGAAACCTGCTTAGAAGAAAGGAGGTGGCTTGCAGAAGCCACCACTAGCCTTAGGATATGTTGCCTTTCCTTAAATCTAGATATTTTGACTTTTTCTTCCATTTGCACCTTCCTGAATGTAACAGAAATGTTTCTTGAAAGACATAAAACAGCATTTTCCCTGTACACACACAAGAGAAAAATGTTGGCCAACACCAATGTCTGTGGCCTTATTTGTACATATAATGGTAAGAGGATCCTCTTTATTCCTTGATTCTAGTATCCACAAAGGTCTCCATGTGAGCCTTTAGATTTGTTTTTCAAGTGCGGAATATATAAAAAATTTCAGTTAGGCAACTATTACTCAGTAAGACTTCAAATAGCTGTATTTCACAGGCGTGATCATTATATTCATCATTTATTTTTAAAGTGCCACAGATTTTGCCACAGACATTCTTATAGATGTGAAATACATAAAAATCATATGACTACAATGGACATGTTAGTGGGTATATGAATAGGTATAAGCATACTAACCTTTATAATAAATAGCACATGAGCAAGCAATTACAGCTACAGTAGTAGAAATACAAGTATGAATTATATGCATGTGAGTGAACAAACAGCAGAAGATCCTGCAGAAGATATGGCATCAGGGCCGTACAAGCAGAAGATACGGTACATCATAAGGTATGATATTAGGGCTGTACAAGGTAGGCAGGACAAGACACATAAGATAGAATGGACACTGCCTGTGACAGTTTACAATTGAGATGAATGTTGGCTCTGCTATTTTTAAGGTTGAACCTGGTGAAATATAAGGACATCTTCTGAGAAGTATTTTTACAGTAGGCTATCTGTAGCTTGAATAAAATGAACTCTGAGCAATATCTATTTTGTCTTCCAGATTCCAGCAACTGTGTTCTATGTAGCCCCGACACATGGCCCAATGAAAATAAAACAAAGTGCATCCCTAAGGCCATAGAGTTCCTGTCCTACTGGGAACCCCTTGGAATAACCTTGACTTCTACCTCTATCTTCTGCTTCTTTACCACTACAAGTATCTTGTGTGTCTTTGTAAAGTACAAAGACACAGCCATTGTCAAAGCCAATAATAGTGATCTCACCTATTTACTCCTTGCCTCACTAGGTTTAAGTTTCCTCTGCTCTCTACTTTTCATTGGAGAACCTCAAAAATTCACCTGTCTCTTCCGTCAAGGAGCTTTTGGCGTTATATTTGTTCTTTGCGTTTCGTGCATCTTTGCTAAAACTCTTATGGTTGTCATAGCTTTCCGGGCAACTAAACCAGGAAGCAACATGAGAAAATGGCTGGGACCAAAGGTTCCTGCTTTGAATGTCTCCATCTGCACCTTCATCCAGCTTTTTATTTCTGTCTACTGGATTCTGTCCTGTCCTCCGTTCCCAGAGAAGAACAACAACATAATGCCTGGTGTCATCATCTATCAATGCAATGAATGCTCAGCCACCCTGCTCTGGTGGATGCTGGGATACATGGCCTTTCTAGCCTGTGTCAGTTTCCTTGTTGCGTTCCTGGCCAGGAACTTGCCAGACAGCTTCAACGAAGCCAAGTGGATCACCTTCTCCATGTTGATCTTCTTGAGTGTCTGGATCTCCTTCATCCCCGCTTATCTCAGCACTCGGGGCAAGTTCATGGTGGCCGTCGAGGTGTTTGGAATTATTTCTTCTAGTGCTGGGATCCTAAGTTCTTTTTTCTTTCCTAAGTGCTATATTATATTATTTAGAGCTGATCTCAACACTCGTGAGAACCTCCTGGGCAAAGGGAACACCCAGAAGTCTAATACCTAGGTAATGCATACTCTTTAAAAACAAACATAAATTGCATTGGAGATAGAGTGTAGGAGCTCCATATACATAATTAGTGGAAATGGTCATGGCAAATAAATTAATGAGTATGAGTTAATTCATATGTCAGTGGTTATATATTTTTTTGCACTGTGCCTTTGAAATCATGAAATATTAAATTGTACCTGTTCATGTAGATGTGTACTATGATTATGAAGTGTGACAGGGTCAGCATAGTTCCACATGAAGTGAATGTGGAATGTCCAGATCTCCCAGGTTTGGCAGAGCAAAGGCATTAGGAATGTGAAATGTCCAGTTCAGGTGTTGCCTCAATCAGAGTCTGGAAAGGCAGCTGATTACAGACACCTGTGTGAGGCTGATTTAAGAGCTGCAGAGACAGTGAGGAAACTGATACTGATGGTGAGGTAGTCGCCCAGGTTATAGGCCCAGGGGTGACTAGTGTTAGGGGTCCTGGACCTGCGTGTCCACTGAAGAAATATATTGCTGCTTGGAAGACTTTGTGTAACATCTTGCCTGTGAAAACTGCCATATCCTGTATACCTGCTTGTGGTGAGAAATAAATCTGCTGATGGATTTTACCCGGTCTATATGATTCTTGTCACAGAAGGTTCATCTGCCTAGACATAGGACAAGCATCCATTTTATAGACTAAAAAGTAATGTACATGACAATGCAACTGAACAACATTACTAAGAACTACAGTAGGGACAAGACTGAAGAATGAGGCATTTTACTAGTTCTTAGTAAACTAGTAGATTGTGGTCCCACAAATTTTGGTTCTTTCTAGGTGGACATTTTGTAGCAAAAATCCAAACCTGGAACAGAAGGTCAAAAGGTCATTTAGAAAAGTGGAAAAATTCACAATTAGCGCTGCTTTGTGATGTCATAAACCTACTTTAGAGCAAATACACAAAGGAGGGCAGATTTACTAAGTGTTGACTTATCAAAGCCAATAATCAATGCTAAATCAAGCCTGTTTAGCATTCATTATCATTGAAAATCCATCAGTCAAAGCCATCAATCGCCTGCGGTTTTGATAATCCGATGTTTAGTAAATTATGCCCCCTACAGTAGATGTAGTGGAAAGCAATTGAAGATGCAAGCCCAGACAGTAGTATTATATAACTATGCTACACTTAGGAACTGATGAATGAAAGGTTTGTTCCTATAGGAGCAGCAGCAGGCGGGACCTTGAAGTGGTATTTTCACCATTCCAACCCGCTTTTTGGCAGATCGGCCAATGCTGCAAATGTAGCTGTAGAGTGATTTTCCAGTAGCTGTTGTGATAACTGGAACACAGTTGTGCCCCCAGGAATGAGTTCGGTGGAGAATTAGGCACATTTCAGCAAATAAAAAGTAGAAGATAATTGACCTTGAGGAACCATATTGTACACCAAAGGTGTATATTGCACAACAATAGACTAAATTGTTTCTCATTGAAATGTCCCTGATATCAAAACACGTCCAGTACAACATTAAGGTAATAATAATAATAATAATAATAATAACAATAACATCGGGGATCCGAGTCCACCTGAGCTGAGGCTTGGGTGTCCCCACCAGCTCGGATCCCCACTGCGAGGCCGAACGTCATCGTCCTGACGTCGGATCCTCTCAAGAGTGCTGAACTCTCACGAGGGGCGAGAGTTCGCCTCTAGGTAAGGCGCCGAGTCCCACGACTCAGCGCCAATCACTACACGCTCCGCAAGCTGCGCAATGCTCTGCTTATATATTACTGCTGGCTGTGTACAGGGACTGGCTGTGCTGGCAAAGGGACAGTATAGACGGCACTGACTGCACGCTGATGTATGCTGCGCTATACTGATTAAAATGTCGAGACTCACAAGTGGCTGTATGTAAAAAACAACAAAAAAAGGTAAATGTTTAAAAAGAAAAAAAAAAAAATGTTTTGGTGCTGTACCCCACTGTGTATACAAACACTGTGACTGTGGGCCTTAACCCTCTGTTTATAAAATACAAGCACTGTGACTCCATGGGCCTTAGCCCTCTGTGTATACAAGCACCATGACTTTGTGGGCCTTAACCCTCTGTGTATACAAGCACCATGACTGCTTGGGCCTTAGCCCTCTGTGTATACAAGCACCATGACTTTGTGGGCCTTAGCCCTCTATGTATACAAGCACCATGACTTTGTGGGCCTTAGCCCTCTGTGTATACAAGCTCTGTGACTTCTTGGGCATAAGACCTCTGTGTATACAAGCTCCATGACTGCTTGGGCCTTAGCCCTCTGTGTATACAAGCTCTGTGACTTCTTGGGCATAAGACCTCTGTGTATACAAGCTCCATGACTGCTTGGGCCTTAGCCCACTGTATACAAGCACTGTGACTTCTTGGGCATAAGCCCTCTGTGTATACAAGCACTGTCGCTTAGTAACCAGTCAGCTCAATGCAACCTTTGGCCAATAATGGTGAAAACAATATTATAAGCTTTGAGGTGGTCCAAATTGACTGTAAATGAATGGAAAATAATGTTATTGAGGTTAATAATACTCTAGGAACAAAAAAAAGCCCAAATTATGTGATTTAACCTTTTTTGTCAATTTCTGGAAAAATCCAAATCCTAAGCCAGTCGCAGCAGGTTTGGCAAATCCAAATCCAAGTCCAAAGCCGGACGACGAATCAGAGCCAAATCCAACAAAAATGGTCAGATGCACATCCCTAATAATAATAATAATAATAATAATAATAATGTGTTTTATTATACTGTTTGTCAAAGCTCTGATTGGAAATATATGATTAATAATGTTTTTTTTATATAATGTGGTCTCCTAGATATTTTGAATACTTAGGGATACATTTACTAAAGTGAGAGTTTTTAGAAGTGGAGATGTTGCCCATAGCAACCAATCAGATTCTACTTAACATTTAACTAGCACCTTCTCTAAGATAATAGCTAGAATCTGATTGGTTGCTATGGACAACATCTGCACTTCTAAAAACTCTCACTTTAGTAAATATACCCCCTAGACTTTTATTTATTGTTGATGGCAATAGGGCTCAAAAAGTATCACTCCTTATTGCTTAATATTGTCACAAAAAAATATTTGTTTTGTTCCTGTATATTCAAAAAGCTTTGGCGGGACGGCAGCTCTGCTAGGAGCCTGTCACAGCAAGGACAATGGCAGTAAAGTGATACAGATGCGCCCAGTTACATTGTGGCTGATCGCGCCACAAACGTGCGCACGCATCATGCCATGCGATTCCCTGCGCCTGCGTACCATACGGCATGCTATGGCACCACTGTGATCGCGCCATGCATTTCTATGGAGGCGCGGTCGCGTATGCAGTGCATGTATCTGATCTCAGGTGCGCGTCTCGTGCTATGCGTGGCACAATCAGCTGCGCCAATGGCAAGGTTGTAGCCAGGCATATCTGTAGCTATTGCTATTATTATCATTAACTTTTATTTGTAAGCATCACAAAATGTACGTGGATCATGATGAGTAAACATACAAAACATTTCACATTAACAGGGCATTTTAATACAATACACAGTGGAGTGCCATAGCATAAGTACCAAACCACAGGCTGCGTAGGACAGATAACTGGGGCATGGATTGTACATCTTGCTGAAGCTAGGAGTCATGGAGTCATAGTGGGAATCAATTCAGTACTCAGGGGACCCACCTGGAACCAGCCAATGAGTGGCCACTATATGTAAAGTGGCCGCTGATTGGCTAGCGGCCCGTGAGAAATTACAGATGATTTCGGCCATCTGTTATTTCGCGTAGTGTAAGTATATGTAACACCATATACTTACACATGTTCGGCTTGGTTCGGGTAAGTCATTTTATTGCTTTGCCCAGACCCTGGATGGAGAAGAGGACAGACCGGCTGGTACAGGTAAGTATGTGTGATTGATGTATGTGCGTAATAAACTTGTACTATCTAAGGTGTGTGTGTTATGTCTTTATTTAACTATTTATTTTCCAGTGGAGGTACGGGTGCCGGCCGCCTGCAGGTAGTTCCACAAGTACCAAAGGGCAGGCATGCTGGCACCTGTAGTTCCACTGTAAAATACAATAGTTTACATCTATTTTTCACTTTATTACCCCCGTACCCATATCTAAAGGGGTGCGGGGAAGAGCCCTGGGCTTCAGACCAAGCCTGGGGTGCTCAGGAGAGGGGGGTATCCACCTCCCCTGAGATCCCCGGTGATAAAGTTAACATTATGTTCTGTATGTTTTGCTGCCATCTTGTAATATCGGCAGCCATCTTGTACCATTTTGTGCTAAATGTTATTCATGAACCTATTTCACTGTCAGCTACATGACTTGCAAGAAATGTATAGAAATGTGTAGATTAGAGACTTTCACTTACTGGCTAGTTATTTCTAAGAAGCAATCTCAAGGCTAGGACTGTGTGCACATCCCATTGCCAGGCTGTGCACAACTAAGAACAAACCTAGATGTACAATTCTTATCTTATTGCTAGGCAGAATATCTAGTAGGTGGGGGGTTGAGAGACTTTTACCAGCTGCTACCAGAGTGCTATAAAATGTATCTGAAATGAATACATTGTAGAGGATATCATAAACCACCCCTTGCTGTGTGTTTTATTTCTCTCCAACCGGTCGTAAAAACTACTGATTCCTGATACAGAGCTCTCTTTGGGCGCGGTGAGGTCCGGAGAACCAGATTTGACACCTGCTTGGCCCAGAGTTGCCTACCCTCCCGAATTTCACGGGAGTCTCCCGAATAAAGGAGGGAGCTCCCGCTACCCCGCAAGGTAGGTTGAATGCCCCGCATTCCCTCTGCCCTGGCTAAAATCCAGACTGCGCATGCGCGAGTCCGGAGGTAAAGGGGGCGGGGCCTGATCTTAAGACGCAGGGGCGTACTCACCGGGTGCAGGGAGGCTGGAGTGTGGCTGCTGCTGGCCCGGAGGTCTCCTGGGCACGCCTTCCCCTGCTCACACACTACTGCTCCCAGCATTCCCTGGCCAGCCTCTGATGACAGAGGGGGGAGGAGCCGACGCCGGAGGACGCTGAAGACAGAGGAGCTGCCTGAGACGGTGAGAGTAGAGCTCACTGCAGCCCCTGCACATGTATAACTCATGTCAGTGCCATGGGGGAGGGAGGGAGATCTATTACTGTGTGTAGTAATGTGATGTGTGTGTGTGTGTGTAGTAATGTGATGTGTGTGTGTGTGTGTAGTAATGTGATGTGTGTGTGTGTGTGTAGTAATGTGATGTGTGTGTGTGTGTGTAGTAATGTGATGTGTGTGTGTGTGTAGTAATGTGATGTGTGTGTGTGTAGTAATGTGATGTGTGTGTGTGTGTGTGTGTGTAGTAATGTGATGTGTGTGTGTGTGTAGTAATGTGATGTGTGTGTGTGACTGTGTGTGTGTGTGTGTGTGTGTGTGTGTGTGTGGGGGGGGTGAAATCTTCATGTGATGTGTGTGACTGACTGTGTGTCTGTGTGTGAGAGATTGTGTGTGTGAATCTATTCATGGGATGTGTATGAGAATGTGTGTGTGTGACTGTGTGTATGAGACTGTGTGAGACTGTGTGTATGAGACTGTGTGTGTGAGACTGTGTGTGAATCTATTCATGGGATGTGTGTGTGAGACTGTCTGTGTGTGACTGTGTGTCAGGGTTGCCTACCCTCCCGATTCGGGCGGGAGCCTTCTGATAAACGGGTGCAGCTCCCACCCCCCCGGAAAGGCAGGCAAGCCTCCCGCATGCCGCCAATCCACTGTCTCCCCCCCGTCAGTACCTGATAAACCCCCTTCAGCGGGGGGCCGCTGACGCGATTCGCGTCATTTTGGCCCCGCCCCCTGCTTCACAATGCCTGTATTTCGGCATTGTGTAGCGGGGGCCGGGCCAAAATGACTCGATCGCGTGGCCCCGCCCCTGTCACACCCGGAAACTACCTTCAGCCCGCCCAGCCATGCCCCCTTTTGCCGGCCACGCCCCCTGTTCTGCCGATCTGGCTTCTCCCTCCCGGAAGGAGCAGCCAGATAGTCGGCAAGTATGCTGTGTGTATGAATCTATTCATGGGATGTGTGTGTGCGACTGTGTGTGTGCGACTGTGTGTGTGTGTGACTGTGTGTATGAATATATTCATGGGATGTGTGTGAGACTGTGTGACTGTGTGTGAATCTATTAATAGGATGTGTGTGTGCGACTATGTGTGTGTGTGAGACTGTGTGTGTGTGTGTGACTGTGTGTGTGACTGTGTGTGTGAATCTATTCATGGGATGTGTGTGAGACTGTGTATGTGACTGTGTGTGTGAATCTATTCATGGGATGTGTGTGTGCGACTGTGTGTGTGTGTGTGTGTGTGTGTGTGTGTGTGTGTGTGTGTGTGAGACTGTGTGTATGAATCTATTCATGGGACATGTGTGTGCGACTGTGTGTGTGTGTGAAACTGTGTGTATGAATCTATTCATGGGATGTGTGTGTGCAACTATGTGTGTGTGTGTGTGTGTGTGACTGTGTGTATGAATCTATTCATGGGATGTGTGTGTGCGACTATGTGTGTGTGTGAGACTGTGTGTGTGTGACTTTGTGTGTGAATCTATTCATGGGATGTGTGTGAGACTGTGTGTGTGACTGTGTGTGAATCTATTCATGGGATGTGTGTGTGCGACTGTGTGTGTGAGATTGTGTGTGTGTGTGACTGTGTGTGAATCTATTCATGGGATGTGTGTGAGACTGTGTGTGTGACTGTGTGTGAATCTATTCATGGGATGTGTGTGTGCGACTATGTGTGTGTGTGAATCTATTTATATAAATGAATGTGTGTGTGTGGGGGCGGAATCTATTAATGTCAATATGGCAGGGTAGAGATGTATTAATGTCAGTGGGGGAGCTAGGGCATCAGCTTATAGGAATATATAGGTGGAGTTAGACACGCCCTTTGGGTGGAGCAGACCATGCCCCCACAACGGCGCGCCATGCGCGACGCATTCTACAGCCATCTGCAATCTCCCTCAAAGTCATTTTCAAAAGTAGGCAAGTATGGCTTGGCCTGACCGACTTGGGGTGAGAATGTTTTGGCCCTGGAGACCTGGTAATAGGGTCTCCTGGCTGTGGCATTACATCCTGGACATCCAGACGGGTCCGGTGTTGGTTTTAAATATAGGGGGACACCTACGCAATATTTTCCCCTTCTATATTTAAAGCCAGGACAGGCCCTGCAGCCTGGTGCTGGTACCTAAATTAAGGTGGAACCCTACTCTTTTTGTTCATCATAATTTTAGGTACCAGGACAGGCTGACCAGTCCGGGGCTGGTGATGCTTTGGAGGAGGGACCCTACGTCAATTTTTGTAAAAAATGTAACCTTTCTTTTACAGGTTTCACACAAAAGCAGCCTGCACATATCTCACTGATCTGCTTCACCATCGGCCAACTCACTTTCAGCTAAACTCACTTCCTAGTAAAATTGAGAGATGAAAAATGGGATAATCACCAGAGATTCGGCGTTGCAAATCGAAGTTAAAAAATCTAAATTCGACCAATCTCGATTCTTAGTAAATTCACCCCCCCATTGGGTGTAACTCAAAAAGAGGCCCTATGTATCCAGTGATAACGGAAAAAGATTATGCTTATTAATATAGAGGTCTATTTACTAAGCCTTGGATGGAGATAAAGTGAACATAGATAAAGTACCAACCAATCAGCTCCTAACTGCCATGTCACAGGCTGTATTTGAAAAATGAGTTAGGAGCTGGTTGGATGGTACTTTATCTCCTTCTACTTTATCTCAATCCAAGGCTTAGTAAATAGGCCCCATAGAAACCTAGGTATAAATTATTATTTTAGTTTGTCACATTTTTCTAATGAATTCGTTGTGAGTGGAAATAGACTTTACATATGTGATTAGTGATCTCAGTAATTCCTAATTACACCCTGGGAATAGGTTTATACTATGTAACAGTTTGTCAGCTGAGAGTCATGCACTTTACAGTGTGTAATGAGGATTCAATTGTAATAATCATCCACTTTACTTGGAGTTTCACCTGTGTATATAATTACACCTGATTAGGGGAGGTTTGTATTATGTAATGAAGTGTTGCACTGCCATAGAATAATCACAGACACAAACACGTTTCCCAGTCTATAGTTATATATCAGCTGCTGTTCCTGTTCACACACTGACCTTGTATTAGGATCTGCGATTAGCAGATCAACTTGGTTGCAGTTCCTAGTCTTAGTTGCTACTGGGACACTGCATTAATTCCTGTCTGTCTGTGTGCTGATCTCATGTGTTCAGTAATTACTGTCTGTCTGTGTGCAGTATCAGCTGCACACTAGTTAATTGTCTTGTGTGTGTGCACAGGCCAGGTGCACGCTAGTCTGTCATTGGGGAGGTTGCAGGGCTTGCTCTGATTGGACCTTGTGATCTGTTAAATTGCAGCCAGCCCTTTGCTCCATGCCGGTGATAGCGGTTTCATGTGTTTTCGGTTGTGGCCAGTCTCCTGTTTGTTGCAGTCAAGTTCCAGTTCTCCTGTTTGCTTTATTGCTTGTCTGCCATTTGTACCATCCAGACGGCACGGTCCGCATAACATCTGCTGTTTGCTGCTTGTGTCATCTATTTGGCATGGTGTGCATTACTGCTCGCAGCCGCTTGTGTCATTTCGGTGGCACAGTGTGCACTCGCAGTACTGAGTGCGCAATCCTGTGCCCCATCGGCTGTGTCAACCCAGCAACATAGGCCACACCTCAGCGTCCTAAGTGCACAATCCAGTACACCAATGCCTGTGTCAACCCGGCGACATAGGTCGCACCTCAGTGTCCTAAGTGCACAACCCTGTGCACCAATGCTTGTGTCAACCCAGCAACATAGGCCGCACCTTAGCATACTATTTAGCGCACCAATGCCAGAGTCTACCAGCCAAGGCCTACCAGCCCTCAAGGCAGCTACACGGCCAAAGCTGCATCCAATTCAGCCCAGAGGCTGCTTCTCGCCAAGGCTTACCAGCCCTCAAGGCTGCTACATGGCCAAAGTCGCATCCAATGCAGCCCAGAGGCTGCCTCTCACCACGCTTACCAGCCCTCAAGACTGCTACACGGCCAAAGATGCATCCAATACACAGCCAAGAGGCTGCCTCTCGTCAGGCTTACCCACCGTCAAGGCTACTACATGGCCACAGCCACATCTTGCTACTCAGGCCAAAGGCTAGTCCTCACCAAGACTTGCCAGTCCTCAAGGCTGCAACACCTCTCCAGCCCTCAAGGCAAAACGGCCACCAGTAGCCAAGTATTCCAGCCCTCAAAGCTGTAGCTGGACTTTCCTATTACTTTCAGTTGTTATCATCTCCAGTCTACAAGGGGTACCCCCAACCTATCACCTTACCTAATCCTCCGCTCTACAGTTATAGCCATCGAATCCCTCCAGGAATCATTACATTCTCACTGGCCAAAAAAGAAAATTAAATTGTAGAGCTGCAGGATTAACCATGGAGCCCGGACAGAATCCATCCCAAATTCTTGAGGCCCAGATCCAGATCCAGGTCTTGACCCAGAAAGTCCAGGAGCTTTCTCTTTGTGTCAAGGAAACATGAGCAAGCCCAAACTTAATTTGCCAGACCGCTTCTTTGGAAATCATAAGGACTTCCTGAATTTCATCCCGAGTCATCAGGATCTGAGACACAATGAGTCGGCATTGTAATCTCCCTGCTTCAGGGTGACCCCTAGACCTGGGCCTTCGGTCTACCTTCTGCACACAGTGCTCTCCAGTCAGCAGAGGCCTTCTTCACCACCTTAGGCCTTCTCTATGATGACCCAGACAAGGCGGCATTGGCCGAGTCAAAACTTTGGTTCCTAGTACAAGGCCAGAGAGTTGCAGAGGACTACTGCATGGAATTCTGCAAGTGGTCGATTCACTCCGGGTGGAATGACCCAGCACTTTGGAGTCAGTTCTGCCTTGGTCTATCGAACCAGATTAAACATATACTGGTACAACATTCTGTTCCGGAGACACTGGATGACTTCATGCATCTAGCAGTTCACAAAGGTCACTATCTCTGAGAACGAAGACTGGAGAAGGAGCTTCCTACACCTGCTCCTCGATCACCAATTTGAGTAACTCCACCCGATTCAGGAGAACCAATGCAGTTGGGTCTTTCTTTCATAGAGAAACAGAGAAGATGCTCTCTAGGCCTCTGCTTATATTGTGCAGAGAAAGGGCATACTGTACAGATGCAAATTGTCCTGTGAAATTGGGTAAAGGCAAGGTCTATGTGTCTTGGGAAAGATACATCTAGGCCTTGCATCTGTCTCTCCCACAAATTCAGTCCTGATATCCACAATTATCCAAAAGAAGGATAATAAAGTTTCTGTCCCAGCCTTCTTATATAGTGGTGCAGCAGGAAGTTTCATGGACATCACCTTCTTCCACACCTTGAGGCTGGCATCCGAACCTCTAAAGAAATCTCTCTCTGTGGTTGGGCTTAATGGTGAAGAACAATCTAGGATAGCCATTGTATCCCAAACTCTTCCCATTCATCTGTCCATTGGTGACCTACAATCTGAAGAAATTAAATTTCTGTTACTCCAGTGTCTGCTGGCACCTTTGGTCCTAGATCTGCCTTGGCTCAGGAGACATAACAATGTCATCCATTGGCACCCTGGAGAGATTGTTCAATGGGGTGAAACCTGCTCTTCTACCTGCATCACATTCCCTGTCCATCTGGCTGCTGCCATCCTGCCTGAATTGGCCTCCAAGATTCCGGCTTCTTATCAGGATATGGCAGAAGCTTTTTCTATGAAGAGGGCAGATATCCTGCCACCTCCTCGCTCCTATGAATGGAAAAGAGAATCCGGTAATGCTGTGATGATGGCTGAAAGGAGAATCCGGTAATGCTATGATGATGGCTGAAAGGAGAATCCAGTAATGCTGTGTTGATGGCTGAAAGGAGAATCCGCTAACGCTGTGATGATGGCTGAAAGGAGAATCCGGTAATGCTGTGATGATGGCTGAAAGGATAATCCGGTAATGCTGTGATGATGGCTGAAAGGAGAATCTGGTAATGCTGTAATGATGGCTGTGCAGGAATGCGTTAACTGAGAAGACAGGTTCAGGCAGGAGTGGTTCTGGTGGAGGGTGCAAGGCTAATTTCCAGCAGACTGCAAGACAAGGCAGAGTGGTGCAGGCTATACATGGAGCCAGAGGCTGACAATGAGCCAGGGCAGGCACCAGAGCACAAGTCTAAGGTTCAGGAGCAAAGAGAACTCTCTCTCAGAGCTGACACTGTGAACACTTTGCACTGGCAACTACAGGGCACTCCAAAGAGAGGGATATCCGGAAATGCTGTGATGATGGCTGAAAGGAGAATCCGCTGATGCTGTGATCATGGCTGAAAGGAGAATCCGGTAATGTTGTGATGATGGCTGAAAGGAGAATCTGGTTATGCTGTCATGATGGCTGAAAGGAGTACCCGGTAATGCTGTGATGATGGCTGTGCAAGAATGGGTTAACTGAGGAGACAGGTTCAGTCAGGAGTGGGTCTAGTGGAACATTTAGGGCTGATCTCCAGTGGAGTGCAAGCCAAGGCAGAGCAGTGCAGGCTGTAGAGGGAGCCGGAGGCTGACAAGAAGCTAAGGCAAGCATCGGAGCACAAGTCTAAGGTACAGGAGCGCAGAGAATTCTCTCTCAGAGCTGATACTGTGAACACGTTGCACTACAGGGCACTCCAAACACCCTTAAGTACCCAGTAACGGAACGTGATAGGCCAGAGACAGCAGGTGACCCACAGACGATTGGCCTGCTATGTCACATGGCCAAAGACAACATGGTGGCACCCAGACAGCCATGACGCAGAGACACCACTAGACTTACCCTTGTCAGGATGGCCCAACGCTGGCAAACCTCTGTGTACACACAAAGCCAGTCTCCACATGCCAGCACCCCTGCCAGAAGGACCAGGCAACAGTGCCCTCACCAGTAAGGACTGCAAACCTCCACGCCATGAAACCCTGGTCATGACACTAACCCCTCCTTATGGGTGGCCTCAGGACACCTTGTAGGCTTTTCAGGATGAGCCAAGTGGAATTTGCTGATGAGTTTGGGAGCATGGATGTCCTCAGCTCTGGACCAACAATGCTCTTCCGGACCAAGCAGGTAATGCAAATGACCATGATGGATATGAGAATCCAGAATCTGAGACACCTCAAATTCCATCCCCTTTTCAGTTTGGATCCTGGGGGGAACAGGGAGAACATTAAGGAATTTTTTGAGAACCAATGGCTTGAGCAGAGATATACTGTATGTAATGAGTTAGGGATTTTTAAATAAGAAAGGAGCTGAAGATGATAGGAGACAGGGAGCGAACTTTATAGATGGTACCCTGAGGCAAAGATTGCGGGTAGAAAGCCATACTTGATCCCCGACCCGCATCTGAGGAACTTTTCTTCGCTTCCTATCAGCCTAATCCTTGTACAACAAGGAAGAGGTTTTTACAAGAGCAGCCTGCACTTGAACCCAAACCAAAGCAAAGTTCTGTACAGTGGTATCCACAGCTGGTACAGCAGAGGCGGGTAAACTTTGGAACTCAGGGACCCTAGGATGAAGACCATACACAATGTAGAAAGGAGTTTGGTTAGTAGAAGAGTGGTATGATGCATTGTGTGCAAATTCGGCCCAGGGAATGGAGTCAGACCAGATTCTCATGAAGGTCTCCAGGTCCTGGTTCACTCTATCGGTGGACCAATTACTTTGAGGGTGATAGGCTGTGGAAAAGTTAAGTTTAGCTTACAGAACAGAGCAGAGGGCTCTCCCGAATTTTGCCATGAATTGGACTCCCCGTTCTGAGAAGATTTCTGAAGGAAGTCCATGAAGGCGAAATATATGGTGAACAAGTAGTCGAGTCAAATCAGGTGCCAAGGGTAACTTCTCTAGCGGAATGTAATGGACCATCTTTGAAAAATGATCCACTATAACCCAGATGGTGGTATATCCATTAGAATTTGGCAGGCCTATCACAAAATCCATGGACAGATGTGTCCATGGACTATATGGTATGGGAAGAGGCGCCAATTCACCGGCTGGAGACTGTTGTGGAGATTTATGCTGGGCACACTGGGTACAAGACGAGATAAACTCAGTTACCTCGGTTTTCATTGATGACCACCAGTAGGATCTCTTCAGGAACTCCAAGATCTTACAAATGCCTGAATGACCAGCAAAATGAGAAGAGTGGGTCCATGTCAGCAACTGTTTTCTCAACTCCAGCTTTGGAGATGGAAGTATTACTCCTAACTGAGGGCTAGTTAGGAACAGGCATTTCCTGGCTTGCGGGTAAAGCCACCAGGTGACCCGTGTCTCCACAGTATAGACAAAAGTTTAGAAAGACAGGTATAATTAACCTGCATGGGTTCTTCATCTGTAAGAGAGGGAAGAGAATGTGTAGGAGAAGGTTGAGGATGAGGCCTAAAATGATCAGCCCTGTGCTTCTCAGCTTGGCCTTCTCTAAAGCGTATATCAACCTTGTTGCAGAGAGAAATGAGATCATTATGACTAGAAGGTAAATCACGAGTGGCTAGTTCATCCTTTATATGATCCGATAGTCCATGCCAAAAGGCCAATGTTAGGGCTTCTTCTTTCCATCTGAGCTCTGATGCCAACGTCTGGAACTTAATGACGCAGTCACTGACATGACGGATACCTTGTTTCAGATTCATAATACTGCATGAAGCAGAAGTGGTTCTTCCGGACTCATCAAAAATCCTCCTGAATGATTTTAAAAATTCTGGGTAATCATCCAGTAGCGGATCTGATCGCTCCTAGAGCGGAGAAACCCAATCTTAGGCTGAGACACAATATTGGCCACGTTGTTTTTAGGAGTAGGGAAATTGGAGGGATGTAATGTGAAGTGTATATCACACTGGTTGAGAAATCCACGACACAGTTTAGGATTGCCATCAAACTTGCCAGGTGTAGGTACATACAACAGACAGACAGAAGTAACTGCAGGCATACTTGGAGTAGATCGTGTAGCTTGTAAGGTTTCCTGACTGGGTGCCATTTCTTGTACATACTGTGCTATTTGCTGTTGCATGGTCTCCAATCCTTCCAGGTGGGAAGCCATGCTGTGAATTAAATCTGTTCTGGACTCCTGTCCAGTAGCCGAATCCATTTGGCCAGTGCAAACTGTTAGAGACTGTGTTTGTTGTGGACCCCGAGTGGTAACAGGAGTAGACACTGGACCAAGTTTAAACTGAAAATTGGGTTGTTTAATATGAGTGTTGGTAGACATGAACGATAAGATAAGATAAAGTCCAGTAATAAACAAACTAACATATGTGGCAGGAGGGAACTGTAGTGAGTGGGAATAAACGAATGTCCAGATCAGTGACAGAGATTAATGAGGTGTATCCAGATAGACTGTAAGAGTGAAGTGGACATCCTGGTATGCTGAATAGTGGCTGAGAGGGATATCCGGAAATGCTGTGATGATGGCTGAAAGGAGAATCCGCTGATACTGTGATCATGGCTGAAAGGAGAATCCGGTAATGTTGTGATGATGGCTGAAAGGAGAATCTGGTTATGCTGTCATGATGGCTGAAAGGAGTACCCGGTAATGCTGTGATGATGGCTGTGCAGGAATGGGTTAACTGAGGAGACAGGTTCAGGCAGGAGTGGGTCTAGTGGAACATTTAGGGCTGATCTCCAGTGGAGTGCAAGCCAAGGCAGAGCGGTGCAGGCTGTAGAGGGAGCCGGAGGCTGACAAGAAGCTAAGGCAAGCATCGGAGCACAAGTCTAAGGTACAGGAGCGCAGAGAACTCTCTCTCAGAGCTGACACTGTGAACACGTTGCACTACAGGGCACTCCAAACACCCTTAAGTACCCAGTAATGGAACGTGATAGGCCAGAGAGAGCAGGTGACCCACAGACGATTGGCCTGCTATGTCACATGGCCAAAGACAACATGGTGGTACCCAGACAGCCGTGATGCACAGACACCACTAGACTTACCCTTGCCAGGATGGCACAGCACTGGCAAACCTCTGCGTATACACAATGCCAGTCTCCACATGCCAACCCCCCTGCCAGAAGGACCATGCCACAGCACCCTCACCATTAAGGATCGCAAACCTCCACGCTGCAAAACCCTGGTCGTGACAATGGGACTTAAGGCTTTGCTAAAAATACCTTGCATACTATGTCTGGATTTGGCTTAATTGTGTCTCCATCAAAAACATAGGAGGCACTGCATATTATATCAAAATTAGTACTAACTTTGGGAACATACTGGAAAAGATTGTTTATATGTAAAGGTGGATGTGATCTCTTTTTTTGGGGAATATGGGATTTTAGTAATCCCTTTTCTGTGATTGGTTTATATTTTATGTATGTAATAAATTGTTTTATTTTAATGTGTTTGTTAATACTTTGTGAGCGCCCCCTGTGATGAGATATCATTGTAGTTTTTCTTCAGTAACAATAAATAACTATTAACTGAAAGGCATGAAGACAATGACAGTTCAATGTACTCAAATAAGGGGCACTTTCATTGCACATCGTGGTTTCACAGCCTGTCCAACAAATCAATAGCAAGTAAGATACTTCCTAGGTCCTGTAGGTTATTACTGTACTATATAGCATCCTTGCTGATGACCTAACTTACCTGACTACCAACAAATATGTGTGTACCATGGTACCAATCAGAATGTGAGAAGGTCTTCATGCCTCCAAATACCTCTGTAGCCGAAGCCCTGCTCTCCTCACAAAGTATATATTAGTGATTGTGCCTATTACTAGTGTGCATACACAATACCAGAATCCATGATTTAAACCAATAAGTGAGGGCTGCTAGTCCAGGCTGAAGGTGTCTCATAGGAAAGGTTCCTGGACTGCACACCCTGAATATATATAATGGGAGGTGCTACCTGATGAGACTAATTGTAGGCACAGAAACAGACAAATCTCAGGTGCACAACTCCAAATGACTGATTATATATAAATACATTATGCAATAATATTTTGCAATAAATAGGGATTTTTAGCATAATCATGGCCAAGGTTATGGGCCTACCCACCATATCCAGGTAAGCTCTGTAGGGTAGATCCCTAACATACTAGGGTTCAAATCCAGAGCACAGGACACCCCCAACCCAGCTCAGCCAAGCCGCCCCAGAGCATTGCCCTAATGAGAAAGGTGAAGTGTAAAGTAAGATAGGTAAGGACAGCTGCAGCTGCATATATAGGATAGAGAAGTGACAATACAAATATAATAAAGACAAACATTAAAACTGTTAAAATGTGCCAAAAAAAGGAAGAATGTGTTATTATGCGATGCCCTGAAGCAGACAAACCAAAGCAATCCAGGGGGACCCAGCCCCAAAAATCAACCCAAAGTTGCACTACAGTATATAATATGTAGGACTTACCTACAATTGTGCCTATTACTAGTGTGCATACACAATACCAGACTCCATGCTTTAAAACCAATAAGGGAGGGGTTCTAGTCCAGGCTGAAGGCGTCTCATGCCTTCAGGTGTGCAAAGAAGCACATTAAATGGAGTGTATAGGAAAGGGTCCTGGACTGCACACCCTGAATATATATAATGGGAGGTGCTATCTGTTGAGACTTTTATTGTAGGCACAGAAGCAGACAGATCACAGGTGCACAACTCCAAATCACTGATTATATATTAATACATTATGCAACAAAATGATTGTCTCTACTGTGCTTCGCTTTCTTTTGGCCCCCCTGGGCCTGATTCAGAGATTTGCACAATGATGACATTTACGCAGATCGAGCGATTGTTTTTGCCATCGCGCATGAGTATAAGCCCCACAATGCATGTGCGCAGCCATTGCATTGCGATAATGGAAGCACAGTGGATCCATTCGTGTAGTGAGTGACAAACTGTCAGCGTTTGGGGGTGGTCAGAAAAACGCAGGCATATCTGACCGTTTGATGCCGTTACCTGGGCGTGCATAAATTATACACTGCGAGTGCATATGCAGCGTGACAGCTCTCTGCGTGTCAGGAGAGCTGCCAAGTCTTCGACTGGTCAGACCTGCTTCAAGGGCAAGATGGCCGCTTGATGTGCGTCGATGTTACCGATACTTATGCAGGTATGCGATGTTGCACGCAGGTAAGAAGGCAGCAGTGGGCGTCCTTATGCTCGGGTGATCTTTGCAACCATTAGCATATTTTTGCATCTGCGATTACATTAGCGTCCGTTTCTGAATCAGGCTCATTGTCTCTATTATTGTAAGTAGGATCTACCTCTTGTATGTAGATCCTGTGTGGACTGTGCAACGCTCTGGGGGGTATTAAGGACCTTCCTAATAATGTGCAGTCTCCATCATGGGCCCCCTCCTCTCAGTCCGGTGGCCGGCAGCGCACTGATAGACTCTGGGCACTAGAGTGTGCCCAGAATCTAGAGCGCATGGGCAGGTCACCGGGAAAATGGCTGCGGCAGCCATTTGCCAGCCGTTTTTACAGCGCTGACACCGCCGCTGACGTGGGACTCCAGAGAGGTAAGTATAATATGGGTGCACTGCACACCCTGCCCCCATTATAAATACGCCCCTACTCATGGGAACGCTGGTCCATGATTTCGTTGGGCAGTTCTCCAATCAGATTTTTCACAGTTTAAAAATCTTCTGATCCTCATGACTCCACATACTTTCTATATGAGTTGATGCCATTTGAACAAGGAGAGCTGAAGTGTGAACTGCTCGGTATGTATCAACATGAATGATTATGTATTATGTCATGTTTGTGTAATCGAACGTTTGCCTTCTATGTTTCTTTGTAATTATTCATTCATTTGCTATGTAATGAAAGACACATCTTCTTGGAACCAATCATTGCTTAAATAGTAATCTGATTCAGTGCTGGTGGGAAAGCTCCTTAATACTCATGTAGAATTCAGCGTCTATGTTTACAACTAGGGAAATTATACTATTTGCAGCTTCAGCTTGGATGGACACTTGGTTCCTGCCAGCATAATCGCTCGGGGTCTTACTTTAAGTTCATTACATTCTTCATTGTTGTGAGGATACAGGGTTTTCTCAATCACCCAGACACCGAGCAGATGAAACCAACGTGATGGTTTATTTTTCCACAGCACACAGAAATAGATAATATGTCAGGACAAGCAGTAAATCCAGTGAACGGGCAATAAACAGGTAGCAGTCCAGACAGAGGCAGTCCCAGTAGAGTATAATGTCCCAGAACAATTCCACAAAATAGCTAGAGACCCTCAGTCCCCACAATAGAAACTATCACTGATCACACAGTAGTGATAGTCCCTGGGTACAATCAAGCATTTCCAGGACCCCATACAGTAGAATCTAATCACAGAACACACAGCAATGAATAGCGTATAGGTCCTTGCAGAATTTCCAAAGTAGAAATCCACAGAACTGGTGATGCGTTCCACTAGCACCTTGGCAGAGCGAGACCTCTTAGCCAAAGTCAGCGACTAACATGTGGAGTTGCCTTCGGTGACCTGTTTTGAAATCTTCCAATTTCCCACGATATTGTGACCACCCAGGGGGGGTTGCACCATTTCCTGATTGGTGAGAGTCCCTTATGCTGTCACTTTCTCCTACCTCCTCCGGGTATTACTTCCCTGACGAACACCTGCTGGGATGGTTCCGTTCTGTCTACCAGGTTCATGTGAAGCACAAAACAGGCAAATGGAAGGAGGAGTAAATCCTGAGCGTCCCCTGGGGAGGTGGGAATTAACTTAGAGGGTCTTTTGTTCTGGGAGGTGTCACCTTGCTCTAGTGGTTACGAATAACACAGACATATGGACCAGGCTAACATCAAGGCTTATCCAGTATTAAACATTACAATTACTTACATTATTACAGTACATAATACTCATGGTAATGGAAAAGTGTATCCTGAGAATGATCACACATACACTAGGAGACGGGAAGTGGAACACAAAAGGACTAAAAAGTAAATTGATCTCTGCAAGACTGAGATGCTGCCAGTACATTTGTAACACACATCTCATGTCCTCACATTCCTCTCCCACTTTTTAGGCCTTGTTCCCCGGGGGGGATCCAGAACCACTACTGATTGGGCGAGGTGGGGTGCAGGGTAAAGCATCTTGTGGGTGAGTGTGCGACCAGTGTCCCAAAGAGTAATGTAACATAAGACCCAGGATGTAAGAAGCAGCCTAGTTAGACAATCCGCAAGTACAAAATTACAATATAACATGTCCCCTTTTTCCACCAGAGGATTTAGCAATTCCCCCAAGTCAGACGTTCGGTGTTCCCCCTTCACATTATCACACCCCTTTCCCCAAAGCATACTAATCGGGCATCCTAATACCCTCACTTCTGGAACACAGGGGCAGTGGGTACCTTCCCCCTCACCACCTTGTACAAGTATCGGTTGCCCAGGGGCAGGCAAATATTGGGGCTCTGAACATGGCACTTCTGTGGCAGTGTCCATTCCTTCCTCCCCCAAACACCAAGTGGGGGGCTGACAACTTTTAGTGCAACATGTGGGCTCCTCATGGCTCGGGCCCCAGGATGAACCTTCTATCTGGAACAATGCAGTTGGTGGCTGCAGGGGAGCCACCAGGACAGGCTGGCCCTGTCCCGGCCCTCCCCCCTCAAAAGCCAGAGTCTCACCTGGAACTTCTTCTGGACTGTCCTCCTCCTTGGTAACTCCCTCTACTAGCCCGGTCGGCTGGATAACTGGTTGGGTACCACACCAGGTTTTAACCGCTGAACACTCCAAAATTATCTCCACAAATGCCTCGTGTTCTGTGAGATGCAGGGGGCCGGGTTGTGCAGTGCCTTCTCCCTGGGGTGGGAGAAGGGGTTGCAAGCGCTGTCTCCTGACATCCACCTGGTCTGTACTTGCTGGAATCTTACTAAGGGCAGGCATATCCCCTGGCACATAGTTACAGTACACACCACTGTCCGATTTATTACAGGGTGATAACAAATCCTCTTCTGATTTATGATCTGATGTTAGGTTAACAGTCTTTGCTACCCATGTTCCATTTAAATCACAGGGTATGTACCAAGATTTTGCCTGCAATTCCTCAGTTTCCAAATAGGGGATCGGGTACAATCCTTCATATCCTTCAGGGGGAGTTAGGATAGCAGGATATCCACAGGGTATTTTCTCCTCAGCCTCCCCCGATGAAATAAAAGAGTCTGCCATTGCCAGTTCATCATGATGGGCCTCTCCCAGCTGAGTATGCTGAACAGCCTGGACCACGATGCCATCTGCGACTGGTATGCTTGTGGTTGGGAAGTGAGACGGTACTCCCCCAACCTTGGTGATCTCCTCTCGGACACCGTTCTCATAGATCCCCTGGCAGCTGGTTAATAGGTCTCCGTCTTCCACCTCAGCAAAAGGGAAGGTGTAGTGCGACTCCTCCTGGGGTGCCTGTATTATGGGTACTGCTTCCTTCACTTGGGTGCTAGCCTCTCCCAGTATAGTACACTGGGCAGCTGTGTCCTTTGGGAGTGGGAAAAGCTGTTGCAGGCGGTGCCTTTCCGCATCCACCCTGCAACACTGGTCCCGCCAGCCTGGGGTATCCAGGAGACCACGATCTGAGGCCTCTTCCTCTGCCACAACAAAGCACTACTCCAGACACTCCAGCTGTTGCCCCACACTCATCGGTGGGCTGTGATTGAGTATAAATGTCCGATAATCAGTGAACGCTTTGGTGGGGTCCGCCTGGTCCTAGAGTATACACTGAAGGATTTCCCTGCGCATGCCAAATTGGCCAGGGATGCCCCGCAGCTGGCATCATGCTACCAACTCCTCCATGCTCATTTCATTGAGAGGGCTTAGGGGCCCCCCTGACAATGACCCCGCTCCACTGGTAACAGTTAATTTTGGGGCAACCCCCTCGGTTGTCTGGCTGGGTTGCAGTAGTCCTATTTCGGATCTTTCCTCTGGGTCTGTCCAGGAGGACAACTTATCCTGGACCTGCCCTTCTGTCTTTGTACAGTGGCTTCTTGTATCATTTGGGACATTGTAGCCTTCACTTCCTCCGCAAATTCTTCAAACTCTGGTTCATCCAGCATCTTCCATGTGACTGCTTCACTTCTGCAGTGCATGAAAGCATCTCCCAGATAACACAATTTGTCTGTTAAGCTGGATACTCTCCACCCGCTAATCATCCTCCGAGCATCATTCCAGTACGCCTATATGTACTGCATCCTTATAATAAATAATATATCCGGCTTCCTAGCCTGCCGACATACTGACGTACCTCCATCCACGAGCTTCACTGCCCTGGGAGACTTGAAGCACAGACTTTCTTTCCTTAGCACCATTTTACCTTTTACAGGACTGACGACCACACCACTCAGTTGCTGGGACCACCTTACTACAAATTCCTTACATATGGCCTGATCCTCTCTTCTCTATTGTGAGTGACTTCACGCTTTCACTGCTCCTTGATTGATGTCTGAATGATCCCACTGTCGCTGCCGCCAAATGTGAGGATACGGGGTTCTCTCAATCACCCAGACACCGAGCAGATGAAACCAACGTGATGGTTTATTTTTCCACAGCACACAGAAATAGATAATATGTCAGGACAAGCAGTAAATCCAGTGAACGGGCAATAAACAGGTAGCAGTCCAGACAGAGGCAGTCCCAGTAGAGTATAATGTCCCAGAACAATTCCACAAAATAGCTAGAGACCCTCAGTCCCCACAGTAGAAACTATCACTGATCACATAGCAGTGAATAGTGTATGTCCACTCAAACGCTTCCAGGACCCCACACGTAGAAACTATCAGAGATCACACAGCAGTGATAGTCCCTGGGTACAATCAAGCATTTCCAGGACCCCATACAGTAGAAGCTAATCACAGAACACACAGCAATGAATAGCGCATAGGTCCTTGCAGAATTTAAAAAGTATAAATCCACAGAACTGGTGATGCGTTCCACTAGCACCTTGGCAGAGCGAGACCTCTTAGCCAAAGTCAGCGACTAACATGTGGAGTTGCCTTCGGTGACCTGTTTTGAAATCTTCCAATTTCCCACGATATTGTGACCACCCAGGGGGGGTTGCACCATTTCCTGATTGGTGCGAGTCCCTTATGCTGTCACTTTCTCCTACCTCCTCTGGGTATTACTTCCCTGACGAACACCTGCTGGGATGGTTCCGTTCTGTCTACCAGGTTCATGTGAAGCACAAAACAGGCAAATGGAAGGAGGAGTAAATCCTGAGCGTCCCCTGGGGAGGTGGGAATTAACTTAGAGGGTCTTTTGTTCTGGGAGGTGTCACCTTGCTCTAGTGGTTACGAATAACACAGACATATGGACCAGGCTAACATCAAGGCTTATCCAGTATTAAACATTACAATTACTTACATTATTACAGTACATAATACTCATGGTAATGGAAATGTGTATCCTGAGCATGATCACACATACACTAGGAGACGGGAAGGGGAACACAAAAGGACTAAAAAGTAAATTGATCTCTGCAAGGACTGAGATGCTGCCAGTACATTTGTAACACACATCTTATGTCCTCACAATTGTTTTTCCACTCTGCACATTTTAAAAAATACTTCTGAGATAATACAGCTACAGTACAGTAACCACTAGCTATCCCTGAGAGCCCTGGCCAGGTCATGAAGAGGAGGAACGCCAGCGTTCTTGGACACATCGGACCAAATCACAAGTACAACTATTTCAACGTCTATCGCTGTCCAATTCGGAATTAACTGAAAGGAAATTAAAAACCAAATAAACTCCTACAAAATAATGAAACAGGAAATACAGTGTCAGAATAGAAGTTGCTTTAGTAGACTAGATCCGGGGCCACTGGATACTCTATGAGATGGATTTTTATGGATATGATCCACAGCCTACAGATAAGACAAGACAGATAAGAACTCTACCTAGTGTCATGTATCATCTATCCCCGTATTAATGATTTGCAGAGTTTAACCAGCCTTTACTAAGACACCCCCATTGGTGTAGGTGGCAATCACTGCATAGAGAGACCAAACACGCTACAACAAGATCTGTAGACATGGGTGTAAGAGATCACCATAAAGGACTTGTTCATGACCAAAGGGATTCTGGTATGGTTGGGCACACACAAGTTACTTGGAGTAAACCGTGAATCATTCTACAAATGTGTTCTTTTTCCTGTGCATTACGTAATATGGAGCAATTATCCAACAATTATCAATGGACAAGTTGTGTCAACAAAGGATCTTGGACAAAGTCTGTCTTTGTCAATCAACTGTGCGCCCTAATAAAGAGATTGAAAACAGGAGACATAGATAACAGGGAAACAGGTAGCTCCTGCTAAGTGCACATATTGAACCATAACTACAAAAGAGGCCTGGAATCTGAAAATGAATGAGACAACTTGTGAGAATAACATTAAGTCTCCAATAGTTAACAAGGCTGAGGATTAGAACTCAGGAGCCAGCACTAATGTCATGTCACCCATTTGGCAGGCCCTGGTGTCATTTCCATTTCTTTTATTCTAGAAATGTGCACAGATCCCAGTATTTTGGTTTTGGCAAATCCATCCTCAAATATTATGGTTTTGGTTTTTGCATTTCTTTAATAACAGCTAAAATCATGTGACTTGGACCTGTGTTTGTTCCTATAGTATTATGAACATCAATAACATTAATTTCCAGTCATTACTAGTACATTTTGATCAATTTTGGCACCTGAAATCACAAGGGAGGGACGTACTTGAAATCAAAAGTACACAACATCAGGTCTTTAAATCCGAGATCTGACTTGCATGAACACCAAAACCCAGACTTGGTTCTACTCGGAATCCCAAAAGTAGTCTGAGTCAGGACTCGGTTCAACTCAGAATCCCAAAGTTTGGAAGAGTTTGATTTTCAGCAAAACTGAACCGCTCATCCCTACTTTATTCACACACCTTGGGGATGCTGGAAACAAGCCCCTACTGCCATTGACTCCTCCTAACCCCTATTAATCAACTCCCAGGACTCGACTTTCCTACACTGATGATTAATGAAGTTACAGTTACTAACAGACATTAAAAGTGTAATTAAAATCTTAGGAAAATGTTTTGGTTGTATTCAATTTTATTTTAGATTAAGATGGTGATTGAGGTGTCTTGATGAGTATTTTATTACATTCTTCTTTTTTTATCTTCTAATTGGTGTTTTCTCTTTTGACTATTTTTTTTTTATATAATGCATAGGGGTTTTGAAGATCCCCAGCTATTATAAAGAAACTACAATGGCTGTGATGCTACTATAGACTTCCCAGCATGCACTGGCAGCCAATAAGAGGAATAGCAAACTTGTGCATGTTGTTTTATAAGTGCCGACATGTTCTTCTAGCCAAAGGCTGCTAGAGCAAGCTGGGACATGTAGTTTCAAAATAGCTGGCAAATATTTAAGCAAAAACAGTGGGAGAATCAACCAAACAATTTTTTTTAACTTTGACAAACTTTTGAACAAGATCTGGTTGGAGGGCACAGCATCGGCGGGGTGGTTTTACGGACACAAAAGTGTCCTATATTTTGGTGTGAGCGGTTATCACTGAATTGATTCAGACCCCATTAGTAGTTTTCTATGAAGACAATCAGGATAAATAACAAAACAAAAAAGTTGCGGATTTACGCTTGTTGGTCAGATACTGGGAATCTTGCTGGAAACTTATTCCAAATGATTACAGCCACATGGAAGAAATTTCTAGAGACAGGCAATATTCAGAAACTTCTGTTACAATTATCTTTTGAAACAATTAAGTTGTTCCAGCTAATGACTCTTTGTAGATTAAGTACAATTAAAACCTCTGCCCTGGGGGTTAAACACAAGCCAATTAAAAGCGGTTCTGGACTACATATATTTTGCTTTGTAGAATGGGCTGAGCATTAGAGAGAATTTGTGACCTAACGCCTGTTACGCAGAGACCGGGACACCCTCATTACAGGTAACATCATATAGACGGTGGCCAGGAGATATTTCAGTACCTGTATGTATGAGAGTATCCAGGAAACTCAAAATAATATGAAAATAGGTGAATAGCTTCATTGCCATTTTCGACAGTATTTTCTTTTCTTCTATATAAATGACCCAAGTTTAGTGTATTTGAATTCATCATTTTCCAGGACAAATGAATAATAATAAATCAAAATAAGTCTGGAAAAGTTCGTCCAGACATATAGACAATGTAGGTCAGAACCAAAATGATTTTTCTAGGTAACATTTTAACAATGTGTTTTTAAAATATGATTTATTTATTTTTATATTTGAGCTGCATTTATATAATCAATTTTATGTAGAAATGTGCGGGTTTGGTACTCGTTTTTTTTTTTGCCACATTAGCGCAGGTTCGGATTAGTTTGGATTTATCTTATTGGCTATCCAAAACACCTGAGAGCCGGATAGCCAATAAAATAAATCTGAACTAATCCGAACTTGCGGTAATGTGGTAAAAAGAACAGGGTAAAACCGAACCCTCACATCTTTAATTTTAAGTAGTCAGTATGTTTTTTAGTAGAACAGGAGTCATTTAAATTGAGTTTAAATATTTATCTAAACTTTTAAAAAAGTGTCAAATCTCTTGTCTTTGAGTGTTTCTAACTTTTAGTAACTTAAGAAAAATATTTGTTTATGTTTATTTTATCCCCAGATGTCGCAGTGTACAGTATGTACTGTATGACAGCATTGGAAACTGCTTTGACAATGCTTTGTTACTTAGATAGTGTAAGCTAGCATTCTCTGTTATCAGCCAATTCCAAGTGACTCCATGCAATGACCCCCAATAGACGAGCAGAAGTTTAAGCCTATGTGCATAAAATTAATTCTTCCTTCATCAGAGTAACTTCTCATTAGATATATTTATTCATGACATGCTTGAAATGTTACATTTATTAATGCTGATATCAAATTTTATTACGTAATATCATTTGTATTCTATGTTCTTTGATTAATAGATACATTTAAATTAGATAAATTGCTATTTCCCCCCCCCAAAAAAATCAACATATTAATACAGTACATCCATGTGTAATCTGTAAAAATGTAATTTATAGACATACTAATACTAAAACACCTTCTCCTCTCCCTAATACGCCCTCAGCCTCCGCTCGCAGCATGGTGCTGGTGAGGTGCATTATCAGCCTCATAGCATTGGTCTCACTGGTGCAGTCCCTTCCCTGCAGCCTCCGCAGTCCCCAGCAGGAGATATTTATCCAGAATGGAGATATTCTTTTTGGGGGACTCTTTCCAGTGCACACATCTTATAAGGACCCGGGTTACTCGTTCAGAGAGAGGGACCAGCCTGTTACCTGCGACGCGTGAGTCTAAACATGAGTGAAAGTTTTAATCTTGAAAACTAATTTTGCTTTATAATAATTTAATCACAAATAATTTTGCACTATCTATCTATCTATCTATCTCATATCTATCTATCTATCTATCTATCTATCTATCTATCTATCTATATATCACATATATATCTATCTATCTCACATCTATCTATCTATATATCACATATCTATCTATCTATCTATCTATCTATCTATCTATCTATCTATCTATCTATCTATCTATCTATCTATCTATCTATCTGTCTGTCTGTCTGTCTATCTATCTATCTATCTATCTATCTATCTATCTATCTATCTATCTATCTGTCCCATATCTATTTATCTATCTATATATCTATCTCATCTCTCTCTCTCTCTCTCTCTATCTATCTCATATCTGTCTCTCTTTCTATCTATCTGTCTATCTCAAATCTATGTCTCTATCTATCTCATATCTATCTCTATCTTTCTCTCTAACTCTATCTCATATCTATCTCTCTATCTTTCTGTCTGTCTATCTGGTATCTATCTCTCTCTCTATTTCTCTATCTATCTCATATCTATCTCTCTATCTATGTCATTGTACTTATGTATTGAGATATGTGCATCTCAGCATGCGCCAATAATTATCTTTTTTGTTTACATTTTTTACGTTTCCATTTATATGTAAAATTTGTCCAACTCAACAACAGGCCGTGTGTAATTTGTTCATCTGCTTGCTCAAATTGCCCCACATGCTCACGACTGCCACCTACTTCAAAGATTCAACTGATACCATTTCTCAAGAAATCTCTTCTCACCAGATTCATCACCCTGCAACCACCCTCTCCTCCACTCACTAACCCACCGTCACATTTTATCTCCAGTTAGTGAAGATGATGTCTTCAAAACCCTCACTTCCCCCACAATATACCTGCTCAGTCAAGTTCCACTCTCTTCACCCCAATGCTTGAACTTGTCCCTCTGCACTGACATTTTTCCTTCTATCTTCAATGTCTTAAACCTCCCAATCTTCAAGAAACCATTTCCTGATCTACCTCTTTCTCCAGCTACTGCCCAACTCCATTGTTTCAGGCTTGAGTGGCTTGTGTACTACCAGTCTGATCCACTTCATCTCTGCTCACACTCTACTCAATCCTCTGCATTCATTGTGTTTTTGCCCTCTGCAACTCTATGTGGCTGCCCTTATCAAAGTAACCAATTACCTACTAATGGCTAAGTCAAGGAGTCTATTTTTCCTACTCATTCATCTTGGCAACTCTGTTGCTTACAATACAGTTGCCTAAACTCTTCTCCTTGACACCCTCTACTTTGCAGCACTGTTGTCTCCTTGATCACATCCTACTTCAGTGCAGCTACTACTGAAACATCTTCTTTCACTCCATAAGTCTATTGGCATTCTACAATGCTCTGTTCTTGGCCCATTGCTTGTTCTCACTTTATACTGTATCCCTTATATCAGGGAACTAATATGGTATGACTAATAGCACCTGTTTGCAGTTGACATAAAGATCTACATCTCTTTACCTGATCAGTAGACCATCAAGGTGGCAGAGTAGACTTTCTTCTGTCCAACTTCAGTTTCATCCCCTCTACACATTTGCTCTCCTTTTCTTCCTTTGAATTGCATACCATATGTCTCTTCTCTGCACTTTCACCGCCTTTGTTTTTTTTTGCTTTCCACTGATTAATCCACTCTTATCCTTGGTGATCTCCATTGACAACTCTACTGGCTCTCCTCATGACTACTTCCTGTTGTCTCTCACGTGTATCCAACTGCCATCTCTGCCATCTCCAATTGCATACCATGTCCAAAATAAAGTTCGTCTTCTTCACCCTCCTAGTGTCAGTACCCCTCCTCTAGTCTCCCTCATGGTTTAGAATATCATTATTTCCCCTGTTTCCCAAGCCAGCACCTTGATGTTATCCTTCTGTCTCTCATCAGCTACAGTCCAATATTTTCAGTTCCTAATGCTGTCTAGTTGCCCCCTACTTCATAACATTTCCAGATTAAGTATCTTTCTTACTCTTTACCAAAACCTCTATCAAGTTTCCTCACCACTAAATGTTTATCTTCATTACTGAATCCTCCTGTTATTTGTAATTATTATTATTATATACCCTAACTTTTAAAACTAATTTTCATTCTCATTGCTCTGCCTCTGTTGCCCCTCTGCCAGTCCCTCCACCTGTTCCCTGTCCTACGCAGATTCATATTCAAACTCTCTCATCTACAAGCCCTAAATCTCTCCTCTTTTCCCTACATCCAGCCTCATTCCACTACTCCTTCATGCCCACTACCAATGTCTCCTTCCTGGTCACTATTTCCCATTCTCATCTTCAAGATTCCTCTTGGGCAATTTCCAACCTCTGGAATACCATTCCATTCAAATAGACCCTCATTCAGCCTCACAGCTTTCAAACGTGGCCTTAAAAATAATTTTTGATTCTAACATACTGTTCCTCCTTCTAACTCTCCATCTTCTGCCCTCACTTACTCTGCCCTATTTTCCCTTTATGTATATCACCTCTAGATTGTAAACTTTATCTATCTATCTATCTATCTATCTATCTATCTATCTATCTACCTAACCGTCTGTCCATCCATCCATCTATCTGTCCCTCCATCCATCTGTCCATCCATCCATCCATCTTGTATCATTATTGATTGCTAACAGTATTATACTGATATTGTATGGTATATATTTCAGAATGTCTCTTGTGTCTCCCGTCTCTCCTGAAATCTCACAGATTCAGCACTATATCCTACACCTATGTCCAAGCAATGGTTTATGCCATCAAGGAGATAAATGGCAATGAGTTTCTGCTCCCTAACATTTCCCTGGGATTCCACATTTTTGATACCTGTGCACATGTCTCTCGTGCTGTCTGGGAGACTCTTACCTGCATGACAGGAAGGGATCGTCCTACTCTGAACTACCAGTGTAATCGGAAAGTGCCCCTTACTATCATCGGTGATCCGCTGTCTCTCCTGTCTATCGCAATGGCCACTATACTGGGTGTCTACAGGTATCCCCAGGTGCATACTACATTATTGAATTACACGTCTTTCTCTATTGCTTATGGTCACACAACTAAAAAAGAACAAACCAGATAATGAATACAGGTCTGGTCATTTGTGGTATTTCACTTTCTTAGTTTAGCAGTTAACTGAAATTAGTAATTATTAATTAATATCTGTGCACACATCTTTTAGCAAAAAATGCCCATTTTCTGTGATTTGGCTAAACAATATATTTTAAGTGTGTTAATTTAATTACCATTCAATTAAGATGCCCCAAAGTGTACGCAGCACAGTGCACAGATATACGGAGAAAACAGCAACAGGGTATCAGAGCATAAATACAATATGGAAAATGCAACAGCACATGAAAGCATAAGTAGAGAAAAAATATCAATGAACACAACACAGACTGGGTGGGACAGATTATATGCGCAGGGGTTGGGCAACTTGCTGAAGCTAGCAGGGGCAGATAGAAGCAATTCTAATCAGTGCTTAGTGATTCTGAACCCAAGCTATTAGTGAGAAAACTGAGTAAGTGTCCCTGAATTGGAGAAGGAGACAATGGAGCATAGCACTGTTGACAGGGATAGTGCAAGGGAGGACCAAGAGGGCAGAGGCCCTGCCCGTAAGAGTTTACACACTCCTCCAGATACGCCAATCAGAGAATCGCTGCCCTTGACTTTCTCAGGTTACCTCAGCACTTGTGGTTAACTAAACCTGGTAACTGCCACCAGCAGAAGAATCCTGTAATGCTAAAGCATACGATGAGCTTTTGCTCTCACCTGCATATACATTTATCAATACTTAGTAAAAATAGGTAACATGAGCCATATGGGGCCTTCAAAGCTTATTTACAAAAAGTTACATGAATATAATAAAGGAATCACACAGGATTACAATTTCCATAAAAATAAAATAACAACTTGGAGTAACAAACCACTCAGACCACATTGGCTTAGGTGGTTCTGGGATGAGGCCGTCCCAATGGCAAATTGTGTAACATCTGTATCCTTCGATAGCCTCACACAGAATGAACAACAAACTAGGGTTGATTCACATATTTATGCCTAATTCTACAGGCATCCCCCTCACCCCCCTTCCAGGGGGGATTTTTACCCTTGTCAGCTCCGAGTGGATTGTCCAGCTGTCTGAAGCTTCAGGGTGCCCTGGCCACCTGAGCAGGGGTTCTTTCATTATACCTTCAGCTCTCTGTGAAGTTTGGGAACATAGGTTTAGGTGAGGGAATATACATATCTGTAGACTGAATGTCTCTCTGTATAAACAACCATTCTTTGATCTCTGACCCTAAATAGAACACAGGGCTCTTAATGACTGTTTATCAAAGGCCTGGCAAGATGTCCTGTAATTTCCACAGACATTTTCTTATATGCCATATACAATTAGACATAATTATGGCTAATGCGGGAAACAGACCTTCTTTCAATCTCTGTTACCCATCTTCAAAGGGGACTAATTCAGAGGAGTTTTGTTACTTATCCACATACAAAGGATGCTACATAAAAATTTACAATGGAAAGTTACCGTGTTTCCCCAATAATAAGACACTGTCTTATTTTTTTTTTTGGTCAAAAAAACTCTATAGGGCTTATTTTCGGGGTAGGGCTTATTTTAATTAACATTGACAGCATCATGCCCTCAGTCCTGCTTTTATCCCCATCATGCCCTCAGTCCTGCTTTACAATTCTTTACTTACCATTATTTTTTTTCCTCTTTTTTTGTTAGGGCTTATTTTCGGGGTAGGGCTTATTTTGAGCCATTTTTGAAAAGTAAGGTTAGGGCTTATTTTCGGGGTAGGTCTTATTATCGGGGAAACACGGTACATGTTTATACGAACACAATATCATGTGTAGTTATACTCATGCTGATGCGAAATCAGCTTTTTCACTACACCTTCCCCTTTAAGTTCAGCATGGGAGTAGTGACACATCATGCCGCAGTCTCCTATGCTGTATTATGACAGCTGTCATTACAATGCCAGGATGGGCTGATCTAACAGTTTATCCATCCTGGGCAAGGGATAGTCTTCTGTAGCCCACCCAGAACCTGGTGCCTTCGTCTCTCTGTTTTGTCTCCACAGGACTGAGGCTCACCGCTTCCCTTGATATAGCACCCAAGAACAGACATTGTCCCTGTCTAGTTTTCTGGGACTTATACCAGGATGGAGAGCATGTCCAGATACCATATTTTTAAAAATGTGGTCATCACTCTGTTGGGTTGCAGACTCAGGTGATGGGGGTTTCCAAAGTGCAGGCTGAGACTCAGAAACACCCTAGTATTACCTTCATGCCCTTGTCTAGCAGCTCCAGGGGGCTGGACAAGTCTCTTCCCTCAAACCATCTCAGCACAAGACATCAAGCTGCTGTTTCTGATACTCCAGAAATCCTAAATGCCCCATCAGACACATATGGGGACATAGCTTGTTGACCATAAGGTTAGACATTATGTCTTGGGGTCCAGACTCCTCTGTCCAAATTTTTAGACTAGCAATCTCTACACCATCAAGAGTAGATTCTAGAACATGACTTACCATACCAGGCCCCACATTGCCCTCGGTAACCCGTCTAATGAGCTCCACTCTGAGGGGCAAGGATGCTACCTGCAGTGTGTCAGTTGCCACAAATTTTGGTACACCCGTGGCTGCTAACAAACTCCTTTTCATTCCTCTAGGGATGGCTGCAACACAGGTAAGAGAAGGTTCTGTATTATCACATACAGTGGGACATACGGCAACATCCTTTTCACACCCAATCCTATCCTGTCCCTGTGCTATGTTGGAAACAGACCTCTCCCTGTACAAATAATCTTCCTTATAGTACAGCTTGTCATGGACGGCTGCACTGAGAAGCTGATCAGTTTGTATGCTTTCCATCTGAAGGCTAAGCTTTCCATTGAGGGTTCCAGAGGTGGGTGGAGATCTGCTGTTGTGTGTGTGAGTGAGTTTATGGCAAGATAGGGGGGTCAGTTGGGAATCTGCAAAGTCACACAGGTCTCCCTCACAAGCCTTTTGAAACTGTGTGACTACAGTTGCCACTGACGCCTACCTCAGCATCACATCACCTGAGTCCTGGCTCATAATCTGACTACCTGTCTCTGATACATTTTCCCCAGCACAAGCATTGCCACCGATACAACAGACATTCACTGAATTATTTGCTAGATCAGAGGAAAGTTCTGTACAGCATAGTGGTTTCAACAGGCCATTTCTCAGCATAGACCCATTATCATCCCCATTAGCATCTTTACCCATGCATGGACAAGCATCCAATGGTACCCGAGGAGAAGTAGTGTTAGCCGACAACATGGTAAAAGGACATTCATCTTGAACATTCAAAGACTTCCAAAAGACCTGTCCCCAGTAAAACATTAGTAGGCAAATGCCTCACCTCCCTAATGCCTCGCCCTGCTTCCAAGTCCAGATGCTCTCCAAGCAGGGGAAAAACAGTTTTACCTTCTAACCCAGTACCCTCACTACATATGCCACTATTAGGGGTTTCTACATCATTCCAAACTATATCCGGTTCCTTGCATAAGTCCACATAATTGTGAGTGTAACATAGTTCAACAGACTTAGAGATAGCAGGCACACAGTGTAACATCAATTGTCCAAAGTCCGTCCTCTGCTCTGCTTGAAATGCTACACTCCCTAATGCACTCTCAGTGGGTGGGTGTTGTCCCTGTGTGGATTCATGTCACAAGGGGGTCAGGGGGCAGAGATGCTGCAGCGTATCTCAGCTCTTACCCGGACTGTGCTTTCTGAGAGCATGTAGTGACAGCACACACACATATGGCACCATCCTCAGTAGACATATGATTAACACATACAGCCTCCCTTTGGTCACTCCTACACATAGGCATATTTTCCCCAACAGTGTTGCATGCATTGGCAGAGTTACTGGCTACAGTGGCACAAGACAATACAGTATCAGAATTAACCACATTAACCCGACCTGCTGCATTGTCCTTGGGTACCTGCAAATCAACACAAGCATTTTCATCATTACATGGCATCATTGCACCGTCTTACACATAGAAATTGGTACTTTATTGGGATCACTTGCCACCTGGGGAGGAATGAGGTTAGTGGGCAACATTGTATTAGATACATCAGGTTCTGTTGCCTAGGTAGCTCTCAAACGACCTAGGTCAGTCCCATTAACACATTTGTGGGTAAATGGGGCAACACACCCACCTCCAGGCAACCTCTGCCCATCCCCCAGTCCAGGTATACCTGGGCCATGGCTACTTCAGAGTCGATTCCCACAACACAGCGTACGGCAATTGTCTTTCCGGGAATAAAGTACTCTGGATCCACTAATGTGGGATGCACTAATGTCAAATCTTCTCTGGTGTCACGTAGCCCCACAGTTACCTGCTTTCCTATGACCATGGCCTGAAGATTCTCACTGGCGCCCTCCTGGGACCCTCATGCATACAAAACGGCATGCAAAGGTTTCGCTGGTGAGGCCCCTGCAGGAGAGGGTGTCATCTTCTTCTTTACCAGACAACTAGCACGGAGGTGCCCAGCATCATCACATAAAAAACACTGGCAGCCCGTGGCCCAAACCGGTTTCCCCTCCACCCGCTTTACTGGTGCTGAAACAGGAGTCACAGCTGCAGTGGAAGGCAATGGGACAGCTCCTCCTGGTCACTTCTCTTTCCAGGCGGGTTGCCTGATGATTCCCCAGCTTATCTTTGCTGTGGTGGTCTGGGTAGTAGCGTACTTTTGTCATCTTGGGTTTGCGATCCAGGACTCACTCCTTGACTTGTGCTGGGCACATGGAGATGAATTGCTCCTGCAGAATGAGGTCCTTTAATGCCTTAAAGTCTGTCACCTGCACTCCATCCAGCCATTGCTGCAGAAAGGTTGATAGCTTTGCGGACAGTCCTGAATAAGTATCAGAGGCACTGTGTGTTAGACCTCTGAACTTCTGCCTGTAAGCTTCCAGGGTAAAGTTAAATCATGCCAACAACACCTTTTTGATTTCAGCATAATTCCCAACCATCTCCCGTGAAAGGTCGGTGAATGCATCCAGCACTCGCCCTCTTAGGCCAGATCCGTGTCGAATTGAAATTGATGGCAAGTCTTTTCAAAAGTTCTGAAAAAGGTGTCCACTACACCATTCTATTCCATTACCGGAAATTGAACTCGATGTGGCCAATGGGTATTCACGTCACTGGCCACAGGCTGGTGGGCGTTTAGCTAACTCCAACTGGAGCCTGCGATCAGCCTCCTTTTCCTCTTGGTCCAGAGCCGTTTTATGCTCCACAGCCTCCAGGTCCATGGCAGCTTATGCTCTGCAGCCTCCAGGTCCATGGCAGCTTTATGCTCTGCAGCCTCCAGGTCCATGGCAGCTTTACACTCTGCAGCCTCCAGGTCCATGGCAGCTCTGCTTTCAGCAGCATTTCTTGCCATGGCAGCCACTTCCAGTTCCATAGCTGACTTACGCTCTGCAGCCTCTCTGGCCTCCTTAGCATTGAACTGCTCCATAAGTTGCAGTACCATAGCTGGGTTGGGCTCTTTCACATACTTAAGGGCCGACTGCAGATATAAATCCAAGGCAGAGGTCCCACTGGAGTTATTAGAGGAGTCCGATCTATGATGAGTGGGCCCCGTAATGTCCAGTGCCATCTGTTCCTCAGCAACAGACATGGGATCCTTCTGATCCCCACCAGGTCCCTGCTGTGGGTCTGATCATCTGTTGCCTGGTTTGGTGCTCACTGGGCAGACCCTTCTGTCTGCACCACACCTCAAGCTCTTCCTTCTTGAGGTCTTTGTATTTTACAGCCTTTGTTAGCTAAAATAAAAATAAGAGAACAGGGGTGGGGAATCAGAAATTGATTTCACAGTGTGACCTTTTATGAATATAAGCTTTGAGTTCTGACATCTGGTGAAATTGGGTTCCTCTCTCAGAGTACACTGTCCTTAACTTCAGTTTTTATAAAAAAAACAATTATTATCCCACCACTGCCACCAATTGTCATTGTCCTGCATAGCTGACCCTCCAGATACGCCAATCTGAGAATCGCTGCCCGTGACTTTTATAGGTTACCCCTGCACGGGTGGATAACTAAACCTGGTAACTGCCACCAGCAGAAGAAAACTGTAATGCTAAAGCATAAGGTGAGCTTCTGCTCTCACCTGCATACACAATTATCAATACTTAGTAAAAATAGGTGACATGAGCCATATGAGGCCTTGGGTCATAAAAACACAGATCCAGAACTAGAATTAATGTTTCATTCAAGAATATCTTCAAAGCTTATTTACAAAAAGTTACAAAGAATATAATAATGTTAAAGAGAATCACACAGGACTACAATTTCCTGAAAAATAAAAAATAAAATAACAAATTGGAGAAACAAACTACTCAGGCCACGTTGACTTAGGTGGTTCTGGGATGAGGCCGTCCCCATGGCAAAGTCTGGAACATCTGCATCCTTTGATAGCCTCACAGAGAATGAATGACAAACTAGGGTTGATTCACATATTTATGCCAACTTCTACAGGCATACCCCTCACCCACCTCCCTGGGGTGATTTTAACCCTTGTCAGCTCTGAGTGGATTGTCCAGCTGTCTGAAGCTTCAGGGTTTCCCGGCCTCCTGAGCAGGGGTTCTTTCATTATACTTTCATCTCTCTGTTAAGTTTGGGAACATAGACTTAAGACAATAAACGTGCCCACTGATTAGATGAGGGAATATACACATCTGTAGACTAAATGTCTCTCTGTATAAACAACCATTCTTTGATCTCTGTCCCTAAACAGAACATAGCTCTTACTGACTGTTTATCAAGGGCCTGGCCAGATGTCCTGTAATTTCCATAGACATTTTTCTTATACTATATGCCATATACAATTGGACATAATTATGGCTAATGCAGGAAACAGACCTTCTTACAACCTCTGTTGCCCAATGGACTAATTCAGAGGAGTTTTGTCACCTATCAACATACAAAGGATGCTACATACCAATTTACAAGGGAAAGTTACATGTTTATACCAACACAATATCATGTGGAGTTATGCCCATGCTGATGCGAAATCAGCTTTTCCACTACAAACTTGTTATGCCTTTTTACAATTACCCATTATATCTGTCAATCTGTCTTTCATATGCACCTACAAAAAGAGGCTTAGTCCACTTTTGTGACATTGCTCATTCTAAAAATGTATTGGAGCAAATAGCTGTCCAATTCAGAACATACCTCTAGGAACTAAATTTTCCAAACAGTCCTTTAAGGCAAAGCTGTATCCAGGGAAGAGAACATGACATGGGCCAGTGCTGTTTTACCCATGTAAGGGCTCAATAATGTCAACCAAATGTCTACATTCAATGTATTGAGCGGCTCTTTAAACCAGTGCTGCACCCACTGACTGGACTATCACTGTATGATTGGGGCACTTATCTTTAGCGGATCCTGTCTTACCATTGCCAAGAGAAAAAGAGTTTTGAATTGCAGAACAAAGTTATTGAAAAGTTTTTAGGCATAAAATGAAAGTAACTTATGAAACAAGTATATTCTAATCTATTTTTGTGACTGTAAATCATATTTCCTACTCTTCAAGAATGCCTGGGGAACTCATGAAATTTGGAGAGTTCATCTGGATAGCTGCTAGTGTAGACCAGCCCCAGGATCCCACCCGATTTACTATTTACCACAAATCACATAATTAATAGAGATGTTCGGTTCCACGACGAATCGAGTCCCAGCTTGGATCACTTTTAGAGTTCGGAGTAGAACTGAGTCCCGGCTCGGGTCTACTGTAAGTTCGGAACTTGGACTGGTTTTAGATTGCATGTAAACAGGTCTAAATTACATGATGTTAGCTATTTTTATCAATTTTAATGCAATCCAAAGCCAAATCTGAACCAAAATGCTTGAGGTTGGTATTGCCATAGCCAAAACCATATAATTTGAGGGTGATTTTCCCAAAACCAAAACACAGGGGTCCAGGCACATCTCTAATAATTAATGGCCCATGTACCCTATGCACAAATGATGGCACGAATCATGTCATCATGTCATCCCCTACAGTTGCCCCTTGTACCTCCTCCTCCAGCATCTCCTTTAGGGAAGTCCAAAAAGTAGGCAAATATGCCATAAAAATATTTAAAAATATATTTTTAGTTTAATCAATCATGGGACCATTTGTAAATTGTTTTGCCATAAAAATAAAGCTATCGTTCAATACCACAAATATTCTCATCTTAGCTATGTCTATTTATTAAGGACTCATTATAGGCAATTAGTTTGAACGGGCATAATAGACATTATGAAATGTATTTTGTGTATATTCTTTTGAACTCTAGATTAAAGCAATAGCCACTGCTAGTTTTGTAATATAATTTGACTGCTTGCTGTACAGCCAATATATTATAAGGTCCTTGCTTTGCTGATATAAATTTACAATTAATGTTTGCAGTTTTGCTTTACCACGCTTCCACATTTTCTTAGATCTCATTTTTTCCTCATGTATCTCTGGGCCAGTATTCTGCTTGGTTTGCACAATTTCCATTACATTCTATACTGACTTCTCATAAAAAATTATCATAAGGATTATTTTGCATTTCTGGGTCTGGCAAAGAGTTGAACGAAAATCAGGTATATGTAGTTTCCCAAAAAATGCATCTATGCAATCTAGTTGTATGCATCTCACTTTGTGTCCAACCCCCTACACTGTATGTGTGCTTCATTCACTGCTAGTAATTATCCTGCACTTAGTCACACCCTATACTTAAATTTGTTGATACACCTTTGCTGACCTTTGCCTTTGTGGGAATGCTCCATACAGTCCAGTTCCACCTCTTCAGTCATGGGGGAAGCGATTGAGATTCATATAACTCAGCATTGCCCTATCTTACATCCACTAAGTTTTAAGACTCACTCTGCAAACAAGGCAAATCGGTGAATATTCAACTCATCCACCCCTCTGTGTTCCTTTTTGTGCCAAATTTCCCTTTATCTGAGCATTTCCTTTTGTTTCACTTACTATACCCTACATTTCTTTCTTCTATTCAAACTAGTGTTTGCCTATTTCATTGTAGGTCAGTTATGCCGCCTCTGTAGCCTCGCTGAGTAATCGCCTCTTATACCCATCATTCTTCCGCACTGCTCCTAGTGACGATAAACAGTCTCGGGCCTTAGCTAAGCTGGTCTTCACCATGGGCTGGAAATGGGTTGGATTGCTTTCACTCAACAATGATTATGGCATCCTGGGCTCCCAGATCCTCAAAGAAGAACTCCAGAACATCGGGGTGTGCATTGCTTACCATGAGACTTTTGGTCAAGGGACCTCTTTGAAGAAAATTCAGTCTATAGCCAACATTATTGTTCAATCATCAGCCAAGGTTGTCATAGTGTTCTCTAGGGATCCACAAATCAACCAGTTAATAGAGCTGTTCTTAGAGAGAAAGGATGTGGAACGAATATGGCTGTCCAGTAATGGGTGGTCAACCTCTCCATTGCTCTCCATCACAAGGTTTAGTCATACAATGGTTGGAACACTGGGCTTTTCATTGCACGAAGTGGAAATGCCGGGGTTTAAAGAATTTCTAATGGGTATCCATCCATCCACTTCACCCCCTCAGGACATCTTCATAAACACCTTCTGGGAGATTATTATTGGCTGCAGCTGGACGAATGCGAGTGCTGACCGAGGGAACAAAATGGTGTGGTGCACAGGAGAGGAGAAGTTGGAAGGATTCATTACCAAAAAATATGACAATAATCACTTGGATCTCAGGGTTCAGTATTTAATATATAATGCGGTGTATGCTGTGGCTAATGCCCTCCATAACCTAATATTCTCTTGTGCATTCCACCAGGAGGTCACCATACCTGGAAAATGCGTGGACCTCACCAACATCAAGCCATGGCAGGTAATACATTTCCTTTCCAATCCACCTATCAGGAGCGATGTCAGTAATGGATGAGAATCATGTCCCTGTTAGATAATGCTTACATGTAACTAGATACAGTAGCTTTGTTCCTTACAAACTTCTAAAGGAGTATTTCACCAAAATGAATGCAATTCTATTGCATTTTCTAATTTCTCAATATGTTTTGGCTCTGCAAGATTTCTAAGTAGATGTTGGTTTGGGTAATAGTCCGGGTGGTGCCAGCTGATATGGAAATACATTTGGGAACTGTGAAAAAAACAAAAACAAATCTACAGGTGAAGTTAGGTTTATTGACTGACCGTGGATATCTTGAACAGCTATTTTTGTAATAATTTGTTAAGCTAGACTCTTTCTATTACCTTATATTTGTAATCCACCAGAAATTGTCCTCAGCGCTCTACATAGGGGAGAATTTAGAGCACACTTAACAATATTAAACAATATTGAACAATGCATAGACAACAACCAGCCAATAATACATAATTATACAATACAAAATTATATAATGACCAGTCAACAGCAAATTGGCAGTTTGCAGATCCAGCTATTGACAAGGCAGCCACCATCAGGGATACGGTAGGTAGCACCCTTGTGAGGTAGGCTGGGTGCATACTGCATATTTCATTTGTATGTGTGACTCCAGCCCACCCCCACCTATACCTCCTGTGTTCTCCTCCTCCCCCAGGCAGACTTACTGCATTGCATACATGGTGTGCCAGGATTTGTACAGAAACATACTAATTGAGTGCTATGGGCCAAGGCTCCACGTTAAATTTCGGCAGGGCATGGGTCATAGTAGAGATGAAGGGGGATTGGGTCAGTTGACTGGCTGTTTCATTTGTATTTGGCAATATATGATAAGCAATGAAGCTCATCACATTGCTGGTCCTGATAGTATGGTCATAAACAGGGCCAGCTCTAGGGGTGTTTAACCAGTGCGGTCACACAGGGGCGCCACCCATAGAGGGCGCACCCCTCCCCAGGATCCAGATTTCAGCAGGACAGTACTATCCCATTGTTCCACCCGTGGGTCAAAGTGGACCGTGGGTGGTCAAATCGGGCGGTTGGGGACCCCCACAGCCACAGCTGTGCAGAGGTGCCGGACCCCGGAGTCTGAATGGATGTTGCGCGCATGCACGCGACATCCATTCAGTGATGGGAGAGGGCTGGGGGAAGCCCAGCTAGTGAGGCTCCCCCCCAGCCTGACATTGTTTGGAGGCGTGCCGTGCGGGCACGCCTCCAAATAACGTCACTGAGGAGGCATGACCTATGGTAATTAGACCACGCCCTCATTTTCGGCCGCATTTCAGAGAGCCGGCACAGGGTGCTCCGACCCCTGGAGCCGGCCCTGGTCATAAATCACATGCATCAGTACAGAGTCCCAATTTGAGGGTTCTGGGCCTGATTCAGAAATGGGCGCTAATGTGATCACACCGGCAAAATGATGCTAATGCGTGCCAAAGCGCACCGCTGCCTTCTCACATGCCCACCACGGCACTTATCTGCGTAAATATCTGTAACATCGGCACACATCGAGCGGCCATCTGACCTTTACAGCAGGTCTTACCGGCTGCAGCCTTGGCAGCTCTCCTGACACGCAGAGCTGTGCAGAAGATCGCATGGGCTAAGTTATTTATGCCCATGGAACGGCGTTCAGACTGTCAGACAGGCCTGCGTTTTTCCGACCACTCCCCATTACCACCCCCAAACTATTGACAGCCTGTTACTCACTTTGCGATGGGTTCCTCTGCGCATCCGTAATCGCAGTGCGACCGCTGTGCACGAGCAGTGTGGCTTATACCCATGCCTGATGGCAAGCAGTCGCTCGATTACCGCGCATATTTGCCATTGCGTCCATCTCTGAATCAGGCCCTCTGTCCTGCTGCTGGGCAACTAGGGAAGTCTGTCCATTCCCTACTGTATAGCAATAACCTGCCACCGGTATGTCTGGCAGTTGAATGGCGGTGGTAGCGCTATGCAAACCCTGGACCCCAAACATGGTTGCACTCCCTGTCCCGAGATGCTCCCCTCTAATGTTGGTAGGTATGGAATGGTCCTAACCCTAAACAGTGAGGCCTGAATGGGATCAGGAGCTGCTAATGAGTGCTGTCTTAGTACTTTCTGCATTTTGTTCTGGTTCCTCCGGATAACTTTGCTCCAGTTTAAAAACACATTAATATATGAAGCAATATGGGACTCTCATTGTTTAGCGTTTATGAACCATCTTGTTAGCGGAACATGTGGCAAACGCTTATCTTGAATTGATATTTTATATAAAAATAACATGTAGTAATTTACTGGATGTTAGCAGTGTACTGAAGGATTTGCTGCATAACCCTTTCCTTTCAACCGGAATCGGTATGTAACGCCACCGGATGTGTTCCTCGGCAGACGTAATACCGTCACCGGAAGCCCAAACAGTGGAGATCCCGACTGGGGCTGGTAAATACCCTAATTCTCCCCCCTTCCCCCCCTAACCCTCCCTTAGTGGTGAATACCCTAATCAGCCCCTTGGTGGTGCCTAACCCTAAATTGGGGGGACTAACCCTAACCCCCCCTTCCCGCACCCTAAAGCTAACCCTCCCAGGGGGGTGCCTAACCCTGACCTTCCCCTTTTGGTGCATAACCCTAATCCCCCCTTCCCGCACTCTAAACCGAAACCCCCCAGGGGGGTGCCTAACCCTAACCTCCCCTGGTGGTGCCTAACCCTAACCTCCCCCCAGTGGTGCCTAACCCCTCCTTCTCGCACCCTAGACTGAACCCTCCTGGGGGGTTGCTTAACCCTGACCTCCCCCCAGTGGTGCCTAACCCTAACCCACCCTTCCTATACCCTAGCCTAAACCAACACGGGGGGGGCCTAACCCTAAGTCTCCCCGGGGGTGCCTAAAATGAACCCTCCCCCTTGCGGCTACCAGCTAACAGTCCCCACTTACCTTCGTTTGGGATGCCGGCTTTTGGGATTTCTGCATCTGGCTAAAGATTGGCATCGGGATTTAGACACCTATCTTTAGTACCAGGTCAGACTTCCGTCAGGATTCCGACGGGTGGCATTCCAGGCGGCGGTAAGTTAACCACATCCCCTTTCAACCTGCTCTTACTTATTAATTGTTTGAGCATCTTCCATTTTAGTTTTGTTTTGTTTAGTAGCATTGGAATATGTACTTGTCATCTCAATGAAGTGATTAATTTTCTTAGAAAAACAGTAGGGAGTGGGGGAGGTGATCAGCGGCATGTTGGGGTCCAGGTAAGAGCCTACCAGGTTTGTTCCTATGATGGAGTCACCTGAGATGAGATTCTCTCCTTGCATCCTGGGACAATTAGCCTTGGATATGGGCAAACCATTCTTTACGATAGTATTACATGTAGGGGGAATCAGTCGGGAAGCCGACAGACGTAATCCCAACCGCCGGCTTCCTGCCTGCTTATTCCCAGCAAGGCACTAATGACAGGCATCGATATCCCTAGACCTGTTTTTAGACCTACGCCGGGAGCCCGACACCCGGCATACGGAACAAAGGTAAGCCGGGTGCCGGGTGCGGACAGCCGCGGGGGGCAGGGTTAGGTTTAGGGTTCCCGAGGGGTGGGGGACTTAGTGTTAGGCACCTCAGGTTTAGGCTAGGGGAAGGGAGGGTTAGAGTTAGGCACCCCCCTGGAGGTTAGGGTTAGGCTAGGAGGAGGGAAGGTTAGGCACCCCCGAGGGGGGAGGTTAGGGTTAGGCACCCCTCGGGGCACTTAGGTTTAGGTGGCGGGGAAGAGGGGGTTAGGTTTAGGCACTTGGGGGGGAGGTTAGGGTTAGGCACCCCATAGGGAGGGTTAAGGTTAGGGGGGGAATTAGATTAGTTTATACTTACCTTAGGACGATCGGGATTTCCTCCGCTGTCGGGCAGCCGCTGTCGGGATTTGAACCATGCAGCCGGCGGTAAATCATACCGATTCCCATGTAGGACAGCCTAGACACCCAACATCTAGGCGTATATTTACTAAAGTGCAAATTTTTATAAGTGTAGATGTTGCCCATTGCAACCAATCAGATTCCACGTATCATTTATCTAGCACTTTCTAGAAGATAATAGCTAGAATCCACTTCTAAAATCCTGCACTTTAGTAAATATTCCCAACTATGCAAATGTAACATGAGGAGGACACAGAGAGATTTCTGTGGCTTTGCTGGTTGGAGAAGCTCTCTCTTAGCTGCTTCTTCTGGTTTCAACAAATATAGTTTTATGTTGCTGGAAGAATTAAACTACATATTAAAAAAAGCAGGTGTTCTATAGGAAATGTTATACAAATTAAGCAATTAAATCAAGAAGTGAGAATCGTAAACTGAAATATATTAGGGACATTGGCCCTGATTCAGAGCCGGACGCAAGTCGCTGCTCGTTCGCTCCGAGCGATGTTTGCCCAACTGCGCATGCATACGGATCGTTATACGCATGCGCGAACAACTCAGTGCGGCCGAAATTCATGTGCTCGCAAAATAGCGAATGCCTGATAATTTGAGTGACAGAAAGAGGCGTATGTGGGTGGTAACAGGGGAAGGTGCTTGAAAACGGGGGGTGGAGATCCGATCGCAGGCGTGCTTAAAGGTCAAAACGGGCGTTTTATGGGTGTGCATATTTAAAACAGCAGCGTCATTGACCACGTCACTGGGTTATTTTAGAGCCAGAACAGCTCGCAAAATTGTGGTAGCAAACACCAGCCCCAAGAATAGCGAGCAGTTCATACCCTGGTTGATGTACTCGATTAATCTAATAAATAGCGGACATGACGTAGGATGCGAGCGGCCAGGGGGCGTATTTTTTCAAAAAACGAACGCAAGTTTTGTTCGCTCGTTCAGACATACAGGCGTGAACAGACCTCAAACAGCGAACGGTTCATTTGAATAGCCACCCCTTGTTTTAGAACGAACGACCGCAAATAGCGAGTGGCTCTGAATGAGGGCCATTGCTAAATAGATTAGTTTTGTATTTGGTTGAGATTAATAAATGCATTTGTAGCGGGTAAAATCAATTTTTCTTTGATTTTGTTTGATTGGTATGGTGGGGCATAAAGGCGTCATAGTCAGCAGATACAGTATATGTGGTGCAGGATGTGGTTGGGGAGCACTGTCTGGGGCAGGAGAGTGTCTCAACCCAAGGGGGGGCTAGTGAGTGGTAGTGGCACTAGCGCTAACACTGGCTTCCGCACGTGTCTGGTGCTTACCTATCAGTGCAGCTGGCGTATGTGTGCATTTGTTGTCACCTTTCCCTCTTCAGCCCCTTTTACCATTTATTTGAAATAATTTGTGACACAATTTTCACCAAATACAAGTCTTAAGGGGTTATTAGGAAAATTGTAAGACATTATTGCAAATTAAAAAAAAATCCTCAACTTATAGTCAGAAAACCAATGCATTTTTTATTATGGCTATTATAAATTCCTCAGGCAAAACCTCTGCAAATCAGCAGCTATGAAAACCCCAAAAACTTCAACAAAGAACCCAATTTGTGTTTTACCACTTATGACCAGCAGATGGCCATGTAGAGACAAAATTACATTTAAAATCGGGGTGGCGAGAATTGCATCATCATGCCACACCCACTGATTCTCAATGGCGTGACTTGCCTTACTGCATATGAGTTATCAAAGGCTTTCGCCGTTGCGCAATTCATATTACGTCACCATGAGTGGGCCATCATTTTGTAGATAGAGTAATTGTGCCTTAATGAGCAGCCATACTGTATCTCCTGTCATAGAGGTTTGCTGAAAATTGCAGTAGAGTTGGCATGTATGATTTAGATGCAATATTCTCACTGAACTACAGTAACCAACCAGCATTAAGCTTTTATCCGTCTAGTTCAAATAATGACAATTAAAAGCAAGTGTCTGATTTCCTAAGTAATTATTTTGCACTTTAATGCAAAATTAACAAAAGGAGCCATATTGGCGATGATCTACAAAGAGCCATATGTTGTTACCTCATATAACTGCGTAACTATTAGGTGAGTCAAGGTGAGATTGCAACTATTTTTTGTTTAGAGGGTTGGGGGACAGAGGAAAGTTGCCAAGTTCTGTCTTAAAACATGTTTGATGATGGCTGGATAGATCATGGAGGATTACCATATACTGTACCTCTAGATTATGTTTTTTTATTCATCTCTTTGCGTGCCTAAATCACTATAACAAGGTTTAGTTTGGCCAAAGAAAGACTTTATACTGTATCTCTGTATTGTCTTATGGACTCGGGTGAATTCCCCCTATGCTTTTCTCCATATCTTAGTGGTGGGACGTGAGAAAGATGACAATATACAACTTATTCATTGTTCTTGTAGATCTTTCACCATCTGAAGAGTGTCTACTTCAAAAATCGGATGGGAGAAGAAATGTTCTTCGATTCCAATGGAAACCCACCCACCAACTATGATCTTCTGAACTGGCAGTGGAACTCAGATGGCACCATTGCGTTTGTGAAGGTCGGACACTACAAAATACTTGAGCACCAAGAGAATGAGTTGAACATCAATATTACTGCCATCAAGTGGATCACTGGAGTCCAAGAGGTATGATGTCCATCAGATGCAGAGAAATATAAAACATGGAGGACAATTTAGCCTCTGACATGGTAGATGATGACTGATAAATGATAGATCTGATTTCCATCTCCAGATCCCTATCTCCGTGTGTAGTAACAGCTGCTCGCCTGGATTTCGGAAGGCTTCTCTGAAGGGACAACCCATTTGTTGTTTTGGCTGCATTCCATGTTCAGAGGGGGAAATTTCCAACCAAATAGGTATATCTACTGATTTTTCATGTTTACCCCATTTTCTAATGGGTCACTTTTTTGTGCTCCCACCTCACCTCCCACTGATCTAGAGCTTGACGAACCCAACTTCTACCTCATTCATATCTTCTATCAAAACAAAAAAGATGCAAAATAAGAACATTCTGCAACTTGTGCAAGTAAATAAAAAGTAGTTTGTGGCTGATCCTAAGGTGCGACCCATCCTCTGTGTAACTCCTAGATATAGGGGTATATTTTGTGGGTTTAACTTCAAAACATAAAATTACACTTATAATAAGTGCAAAATGTACTGTTCTTGGCACTATTAGTTCTGCGTTAAATTACGAACGAAACCTGCTTAGAAGAAAGGAGGTGGCTTGCAGAAGCCACCACTAGCCTTAGGATATGTTGCCTTTCCTTAAATCTAGATATTTTGACTTTTTCTTCCATTTGCACCTTCCTGAATGTAACAGAAATGTTTCTTGAAAGACATAAAACAGCATTTTCCCTGTACACACACAAGAGAAAAATGTTGGCCAACACCAATGTCTGTGGCCTTATTTGTACATATAATGGTAAGAGGATCCTCTTTATTCCTTGATTCTAGTATCCACAAAGGTCTCCATGTGAGCCTTTAGATTTGTTTTTCAAGTGCGGAATATATAAAAAATTTCAGTTAGGCAACTATTACTCAGTAAGACTTCAAATAGCTGTATTTCACAGGCGTGATCATTATATTCATCATTTATTTTTAAAGTGCCACAGATTTTGCCACAGACATTCTTATAGATGTGAAATACATAAAAATCATATGACTACAATGGACATGTTAGTGGGTATATGAATAGGTATAAGCATACTAACCTTTATAATAAATAGCACATGAGCAAGCAATTACAGCTACAGTAGTAGAAATACAAGTATGAATTATATGCATGTGAGTGAACAAACAGCAGAAGATCCTGCAGAAGATATGGCATCAGGGCCGTACAAGCAGAAGATACGGTACATCATAAGGTATGATATTAGGGCTGTACAAGGTAGGCAGGACAAGACACATAAGATAGAATGGACACTGCCTGTGACAGTTTACAATTGAGATGAATGTTGGCTCTGCTATTTTTAAGGTTGAACCTGGTGAAATATAAGGACATCTTCTGAGAAGTATTTTTACAGTAGGCTATCTGTAGCTTGAATAAAATGAACTCTGAGCAATATCTATTTTGTCTTCCAGATTCCAGCAACTGTGTTCTATGTAGCCCCGACACATGGCCCAATGAAAATAAAACAAAGTGCATCCCTAAGGCCATAGAGTTCCTGTCCTACTGGGAACCCCTTGGAATAACCTTGACTTCTACCTCTATCTTCTGCTTCTTTACCACTACAAGTATCTTGTGTGTCTTTGTAAAGTACAAAGACACAGCCATTGTCAAAGCCAATAATAGTGATCTCACCTATTTACTCCTTGCCTCACTAGGTTTAAGTTTCCTCTGCTCTCTACTTTTCATTGGAGAACCTCAAAAATTCACCTGTCTCTTCCGTCAAGGAGCTTTTGGCGTTATATTTGTTCTTTGCGTTTCGTGCATCTTTGCTAAAACTCTTATGGTTGTCATAGCTTTCCGGGCAACTAAACCAGGAAGCAACATGAGAAAATGGCTGGGACCAAAGGTTCCTGCTTTGAATGTCTCCATCTGCACCTTCATCCAGCTTTTTATTTCTGTCTACTGGATTCTGTCCTGTCCTCCGTTCCCAGAGAAGAACAACAAGATAATGCCTGGTGTCATCATCTATCAATGCAATGAATGCTCAGCCACCCTGCTCTGGTGGATGCTGGGATACATGGCCTTTCTAGCCTGTGTCAGTTTCCTTGTTGCGTTCCTGGCCAGGAACTTGCCAGACAGCTTCAACGAAGCCAAGTGGATCACCTTCTCCATGTTGATCTTCTTGAGTGTCTGGATCTCCTTCATCCCCGCTTATCTCAGCACTCGGGGCAAGTTCATGGTGGCCGTCGAGGTGTTTGGAATTATTTCTTCTAGTGCTGGGATCCTAAGTTCTTTTTTCTTTCCTAAGTGCTATATTATATTATTTAGAGCTGATCTCAACACTCGTGAGAACCTCCTGGGCAAAGGGAACACCCAGAAGTCTAATACCTAGGTAATGCATACTCTTTAAAAACAAACATAAATTGCATTGGAGATAGAGTGTAGGAGCTCCATATACATAATTAGTGGAAATGGTCATGGCAAATAAATTAATGAGTATGAGTTAATTCATATGTCAGTGGTTATATATTTTTTTGCACTGTGCCTTTGAAATCATGAAATATTAAATTGTACCTGTTCATGTAGATGTGTAATATGATTATGAAGTGTGACAGGGTCAGCATAGTTCCACATGAAGTGAATGTGGAATGTCCAGATCTCCCAGGTTTGGCAGAGCAAAGGCATTAGGAATGTGAAATGTCCAGTTCAGGTGTTGCCTCAATCAGAGTCTGGAAAGGCAGCTGATTACAGACACCTGTGTGAGGCTGATTTAAGAGCTGCAGAGACAGTGAGGAAACTGATACTGATGGTGAGGTAGTCGCCCAGGTTATAGGCCCAGGGGTGACTAGTGTTAGGGGTCCTGGACCTGCGTGTCCACTGAAGAAATATATTGCTGCTTGGAAGACTTTGTGTAACATCTTGCCTGTGAAAACTGCCATATCCTGTATACCTGCTTGTGGTGAGAAATAAATCTGCTGATGGATTTTACCCGGTCTATATGATTCTTGTCACAGAAGGTTCATCTGCCTAGACATAGGACAAGCATCCATTTTATAGACTAAAAAGTAATGTACATGACAATGCAACTGAACAACATTACTAAGAACTACAGTAGGGACAAGACTGAAGAATGAGGCATTTTACTAGTTCTTAGTAAACTAGTAGATTGTGGTCCCACAAATTTTGGTTCTTTCTAGGTGGACATTTTGTAGCAAAAATCCAAACCTGGAACAGAAGGTCAAAAGGTCATTTAGAAAAGTGGAAAAATTCACAATTAGCGCTGCTTTGTGATGTCATAAACCTACTTTAGAGCAAATACACAAAGGAGGGCAGATTTACTAAGTGTTGACTTATCAAAGCCAATAATCAATGCTAAATCAAGCCTGTTTAGCATTCATTATCATTGAAAATCCATCAGTCAAAGCCATCAATCGCCTGCGGTTTTGATAATCCGATGTTTAGTAAATTATGCCCCCTACAGTAGATGTAGTGGAAAGCAATTGAAGATGCAAGCCCAGACAGTAGTATTATATAACTATGCTACACTTAGGAACTGATGAATGAAAGGTTTGTTCCTATAGGAGCAGCAGCAGGCGGGACCTTGAAGTGGTATTTTCACCATTCCAACCCGCTTTTTGGCAGATCGGCCAATGCTGCAAATGTAGCTGTAGAGTGATTTTCCAGTAGCTGTTGTGATAACTGGAACACAGTTGTGCCCCCAGGAATGAGTTCGGTGGAGAATTAGGCACATTTCAGCAAATAAAAAGTAGAAGATAATTGACCTTGAGGAACCATATTGTACACCAAAGGTGTATATTGCACAACAATAGACTAAATTGTTTCTCATTGAAATGTCCCTGATATCAAAACACGTCCAGTACAACATTAAGGTAATAATAATAATAATAATAATAATAATAACAATAACATCGGGGATCCGAGTCCACCTGAGCTGAGGCTTGGGTGTCCCCACCAGCTCGGATCCCCACTGCGAGGCCGAACGTCATCGTCCTGACGTCGGATCCTCTCAAGAGTGCTGAACTCTCACGAGGGGCGAGAGTTCGCCTCTAGGTAAGGCGCCGAGTCCCACGACTCAGCGCCAATCACTACACGCTCCGCAAGCTGCGCAATGCTCTGCTTATATATTACTGCTGGCTGTGTACAGGGACTGGCTGTGCTGGCAAAGGGACAGTATAGACGGCACTGACTGCACGCTGATGTATGCTGCGCTATACTGATTAAAATGTCGAGACTCACAAGTGGCTGTATGTAAAAAACAACAAAAAAAGGTAAATGTTTAAAAAGAAAAAAAAAAAAATGTTTTGGTGCTGTACCCCACTGTGTATACAAACACTGTGACTGTGGGCCTTAACCCTCTGTTTATAAAATACAAGCACTGTGACTCCATGGGCCTTAGCCCTCTGTGTATACAAGCACCATGACTTTGTGGGCCTTAACCCTCTGTGTATACAAGCACCATGACTGCTTGGGCCTTAGCCCTCTGTGTATACAAGCACCATGACTTTGTGGGCCTTAGCCCTCTATGTATACAAGCACCATGACTTTGTGGGCCTTAGCCCTCTGTGTATACAAGCTCTGTGACTTCTTGGGCATAAGACCTCTGTGTATACAAGCTCCATGACTGCTTGGGCCTTAGCCCTCTGTGTATACAAGCTCTGTGACTTCTTGGGCATAAGACCTCTGTGTATACAAGCTCCATGACTGCTTGGGCCTTAGCCCACTGTATACAAGCACTGTGACTTCTTGGGCATAAGCCCTCTGTGTATACAAGCACTGTCGCTTAGTAACCAGTCAGCTCAATGCAACCTTTGGCCAATAATGGTGAAAACAATATTATAAGCTTTGAGGTGGTCCAAATTGACTGTAAATGAATGGAAAATAATGTTATTGAGGTTAATAATACTCTAGGAACAAAAAAAAGCCCAAATTATGTGATTTAACCTTTTTTGTCAATTTCTGGAAAAATCCAAATCCTAAGCCAGTCGCAGCAGGTTTGGCAAATCCAAATCCAAGTCCAAAGCCGGACGACGAATCAGAGCCAAATCCAACAAAAATGGTCAGATGCACATCCCTAATAATAATAATAATAATAATAATAATAATGTGTTTTATTATACTGTTTGTCAAAGCTCTGATTGGAAATATATGATTAATAATGTTTTTTTTATATAATGTGGTCTCCTAGATATTTTGAATACTTAGGGATACATTTACTAAAGTGAGAGTTTTTAGAAGTGGAGATGTTGCCCATAGCAACCAATCAGATTCTACTTAACATTTAACTAGCACCTTCTCTAAGATAATAGCTAGAATCTGATTGGTTGCTATGGACAACATCTGCACTTCTAAAAACTCTCACTTTAGTAAATATACCCCCTAGACTTTTATTTATTGTTGATGGCAATAGGGCTCAAAAAGTATCACTCCTTATTGCTTAATATTGTCACAAAAAAATATTTGTTTTGTTCCTGTATATTCAAAAAGCTTTGGCGGGACGGCAGCTCTGCTAGGAGCCTGTCACAGCAAGGACAATGGCAGTAAAGTGATACAGATGCGCCCAGTTACATTGTGGCTGATCGCGCCACAAACGTGCGCACGCATCATGCCATGCGATTCCCTGCGCCTGCGTACCATACGGCATGCTATGGCACCACTGTGATCGCGCCATGCATTTCTATGGAGGCGCGGTCGCGTATGCAGTGCATGTATCTGATCTCAGGTGCGCGTCTCGTGCTATGCGTGGCACAATCAGCTGCGCCAATGGCAAGGTTGTAGCCAGGCATATCTGTAGCTATTGCTATTATTATCATTAACTTTTATTTGTAAGCATCACAAAATGTACGTGGATCATGATGAGTAAACATACAAAACATTTCACATTAACAGGGCATTTTAATACAATACACAGTGGAGTGCCATAGCATAAGTACCAAACCACAGGCTGCGTAGGACAGATAACTGGGGCATGGATTGTACATCTTGCTGAAGCTAGGAGTCATGGAGTCATAGTGGGAATCAATTCAGTACTCAGGGGACCCACCTGGAACCAGCCAATGAGTGGCCACTATATGTAAAGTGGCCGCTGATTGGCTAGCGGCCCGTGAGAAATTACAGATGATTTCGGCCATCTGTTATTTCGCGTAGTGTAAGTATATGTAACACCATATACTTACACATGTTCGGCTTGGTTCGGGTAAGTCATTTTATTGCTTTGCCCAGACCCTGGATGGAGAAGAGGACAGACCGGCTGGTACAGGTAAGTATGTGTGATTGATGTATGTGCGTAATAAACTTGTACTATCTAAGGTGTGTGTGTTATGTCTTTATTTAACTATTTATTTTCCAGTGGAGGTACGGGTGCCGGCCGCCTGCAGGTAGTTCCACAAGTACCAAAGGGCAGGCATGCTGGCACCTGTAGTTCCACTGTAAAATACAATAGTTTACATCTATTTTTCACTTTATTACCCCCGTACCCATATCTAAAGGGGTGCGGGGAAGAGCCCTGGGCTTCAGACCAAGCCTGGGGTGCTCAGGAGAGGGGGGTATCCACCTCCCCTGAGATCCCCGGTGATAAAGTTAACATTATGTTCTGTATGTTTTGCTGCCATCTTGTAATATCGGCAGCCATCTTGTACCATTTTGTGCTAAATGTTATTCATGAACCTATTTCACTGTCAGCTACATGACTTGCAAGAAATGTATAGAAATGTGTAGATTAGAGACTTTCACTTACTGGCTAGTTATTTCTAAGAAGCAATCTCAAGGCTAGGACTGTGTGCACATCCCATTGCCAGGCTGTGCACAACTAAGAACAAACCTAGATGTACAATTCTTATCTTATTGCTAGGCAGAATATCTAGTAGGTGGGGGGTTGAGAGACTTTTACCAGCTGCTACCAGAGTGCTATAAAATGTATCTGAAATGAATACATTGTAGAGGATATCATAAACCACCCCTTGCTGTGTGTTTTATTTCTCTCCAACCGGTCGTAAAAACTACTGATTCCTGATACAGAGCTCTCTTTGGGCGCGGTGAGGTCCGGAGAACCAGATTTGACACCTGCTTGGCCCAGAGTTGCCTACCCTCCCGAATTTCACGGGAGTCTCCCGAATAAAGGAGGGAGCTCCCGCTACCCCGCAAGGTAGGTTGAATGCCCCGCATTCCCTCTGCCCTGGCTAAAATCCAGACTGCGCATGCGCGAGTCCGGAGGTAAAGGGGGCGGGGCCTGATCTTAAGACGCAGGGGCGTACTCACCGGGTGCAGGGAGGCTGGAGTGTGGCTGCTGCTGGCCCGGAGGTCTCCTGGGCACGCCTTCCCCTGCTCACACACTACTGCTCCCAGCATTCCCTGGCCAGCCTCTGATGACAGAGGGGGGAGGAGCCGACGCCGGAGGACGCTGAAGACAGAGGAGCTGCCTGAGACGGTGAGAGTAGAGCTCACTGCAGCCCCTGCACATGTATAACTCATGTCAGTGCCATGGGGGAGGGAGGGAGATCTATTACTGTGTGTAGTAATGTGATGTGTGTGTGTGTGTGTAGTAATGTGATGTGTGTGTGTGTGTGTAGTAATGTGATGTGTGTGTGTGTGTGTAGTAATGTGATGTGTGTGTGTGTGTGTAGTAATGTGATGTGTGTGTGTGTGTAGTAATGTGATGTGTGTGTGTGTAGTAATGTGATGTGTGTGTGTGTGTGTGTGTGTAGTAATGTGATGTGTGTGTGTGTGTAGTAATGTGATGTGTGTGTGTGACTGTGTGTGTGTGTGTGTGTGTGTGTGTGTGTGTGGGGGGGGTGAAATCTTCATGTGATGTGTGTGACTGACTGTGTGTCTGTGTGTGAGAGATTGTGTGTGTGAATCTATTCATGGGATGTGTATGAGAATGTGTGTGTGTGACTGTGTGTATGAGACTGTGTGAGACTGTGTGTATGAGACTGTGTGTGTGAGACTGTGTGTGAATCTATTCATGGGATGTGTGTGTGAGACTGTCTGTGTGTGACTGTGTGTCAGGGTTGCCTACCCTCCCGATTCGGGCGGGAGCCTTCTGATAAACGGGTGCAGCTCCCACCCCCCCGGAAAGGCAGGCAAGCCTCCCGCATGCCGCCAATCCACTGTCTCCCCCCCGTCAGTACCTGATAAACCCCCTTCAGCGGGGGGCCGCTGACGCGATTCGCGTCATTTTGGCCCCGCCCCCTGCTTCACAATGCCTGTATTTCGGCATTGTGTAGCGGGGGCCGGGCCAAAATGACTCGATCGCGTGGCCCCGCCCCTGTCACACCCGGAAACTACCTTCAGCCCGCCCAGCCATGCCCCCTTTTGCCGGCCACGCCCCCTGTTCTGCCGATCTGGCTTCTCCCTCCCGGAAGGAGCAGCCAGATAGTCGGCAAGTATGCTGTGTGTATGAATCTATTCATGGGATGTGTGTGTGCGACTGTGTGTGTGCGACTGTGTGTGTGTGTGACTGTGTGTATGAATATATTCATGGGATGTGTGTGAGACTGTGTGACTGTGTGTGAATCTATTAATAGGATGTGTGTGTGCGACTATGTGTGTGTGTGAGACTGTGTGTGTGTGTGTGACTGTGTGTGTGACTGTGTGTGTGAATCTATTCATGGGATGTGTGTGAGACTGTGTATGTGACTGTGTGTGTGAATCTATTCATGGGATGTGTGTGTGCGACTGTGTGTGTGTGTGTGTGTGTGTGTGTGTGTGTGTGTGTGTGTGTGAGACTGTGTGTATGAATCTATTCATGGGACATGTGTGTGCGACTGTGTGTGTGTGTGAAACTGTGTGTATGAATCTATTCATGGGATGTGTGTGTGCAACTATGTGTGTGTGTGTGTGTGTGTGACTGTGTGTATGAATCTATTCATGGGATGTGTGTGTGCGACTATGTGTGTGTGTGAGACTGTGTGTGTGTGACTTTGTGTGTGAATCTATTCATGGGATGTGTGTGAGACTGTGTGTGTGACTGTGTGTGAATCTATTCATGGGATGTGTGTGTGCGACTGTGTGTGTGAGATTGTGTGTGTGTGTGACTGTGTGTGAATCTATTCATGGGATGTGTGTGAGACTGTGTGTGTGACTGTGTGTGAATCTATTCATGGGATGTGTGTGTGCGACTATGTGTGTGTGTGAATCTATTTATATAAATGAATGTGTGTGTGTGGGGGCGGAATCTATTAATGTCAATATGGCAGGGTAGAGATGTATTAATGTCAGTGGGGGAGCTAGGGCATCAGCTTATAGGAATATATAGGTGGAGTTAGACACGCCCTTTGGGTGGAGCAGACCATGCCCCCACAACGGCGCGCCATGCGCGACGCATTCTACAGCCATCTGCAATCTCCCTCAAAGTCATTTTCAAAAGTAGGCAAGTATGGCTTGGCCTGACCGACTTGGGGTGAGAATGTTTTGGCCCTGGAGACCTGGTAATAGGGTCTCCTGGCTGTGGCATTACATCCTGGACATCCAGACGGGTCCGGTGTTGGTTTTAAATATAGGGGGACACCTACGCAATATTTTCCCCTTCTATATTTAAAGCCAGGACAGGCCCTGCAGCCTGGTGCTGGTACCTAAATTAAGGTGGAACCCTACTCTTTTTGTTCATCATAATTTTAGGTACCAGGACAGGCTGACCAGTCCGGGGCTGGTGATGCTTTGGAGGAGGGACCCTACGTCAATTTTTGTAAAAAATGTAACCTTTCTTTTACAGGTTTCACACAAAAGCAGCCTGCACATATCTCACTGATCTGCTTCACCATCGGCCAACTCACTTTCAGCTAAACTCACTTCCTAGTAAAATTGAGAGATGAAAAATGGGATAATCACCAGAGATTCGGCGTTGCAAATCGAAGTTAAAAAATCTAAATTCGACCAATCTCGATTCTTAGTAAATTCACCCCCCCATTGGGTGTAACTCAAAAAGAGGCCCTATGTATCCAGTGATAACGGAAAAAGATTATGCTTATTAATATAGAGGTCTATTTACTAAGCCTTGGATGGAGATAAAGTGAACATAGATAAAGTACCAACCAATCAGCTCCTAACTGCCATGTCACAGGCTGTATTTGAAAAATGAGTTAGGAGCTGGTTGGATGGTACTTTATCTCCTTCTACTTTATCTCAATCCAAGGCTTAGTAAATAGGCCCCATAGAAACCTAGGTATAAATTATTATTTTAGTTTGTCACATTTTTCTAATGAATTCGTTGTGAGTGGAAATAGACTTTACATATGTGATTAGTGATCTCAGTAATTCCTAATTACACCCTGGGAATAGGTTTATACTATGTAACAGTTTGTCAGCTGAGAGTCATGCACTTTACAGTGTGTAATGAGGATTCAATTGTAATAATCATCCACTTTACTTGGAGTTTCACCTGTGTATATAATTACACCTGATTAGGGGAGGTTTGTATTATGTAATGAAGTGTTGCACTGCCATAGAATAATCACAGACACAAACACGTTTCCCAGTCTATAGTTATATATCAGCTGCTGTTCCTGTTCACACACTGACCTTGTATTAGGATCTGCGATTAGCAGATCAACTTGGTTGCAGTTCCTAGTCTTAGTTGCTACTGGGACACTGCATTAATTCCTGTCTGTCTGTGTGCTGATCTCATGTGTTCAGTAATTACTGTCTGTCTGTGTGCAGTATCAGCTGCACACTAGTTAATTGTCTTGTGTGTGTGCACAGGCCAGGTGCACGCTAGTCTGTCATTGGGGAGGTTGCAGGGCTTGCTCTGATTGGACCTTGTGATCTGTTAAATTGCAGCCAGCCCTTTGCTCCATGCCGGTGATAGCGGTTTCATGTGTTTTCGGTTGTGGCCAGTCTCCTGTTTGTTGCAGTCAAGTTCCAGTTCTCCTGTTTGCTTTATTGCTTGTCTGCCATTTGTACCATCCAGACGGCACGGTCCGCATAACATCTGCTGTTTGCTGCTTGTGTCATCTATTTGGCATGGTGTGCATTACTGCTCGCAGCCGCTTGTGTCATTTCGGTGGCACAGTGTGCACTCGCAGTACTGAGTGCGCAATCCTGTGCCCCATCGGCTGTGTCAACCCAGCAACATAGGCCACACCTCAGCGTCCTAAGTGCACAATCCAGTACACCAATGCCTGTGTCAACCCGGCGACATAGGTCGCACCTCAGTGTCCTAAGTGCACAACCCTGTGCACCAATGCTTGTGTCAACCCAGCAACATAGGCCGCACCTTAGCATACTATTTAGCGCACCAATGCCAGAGTCTACCAGCCAAGGCCTACCAGCCCTCAAGGCAGCTACACGGCCAAAGCTGCATCCAATTCAGCCCAGAGGCTGCTTCTCGCCAAGGCTTACCAGCCCTCAAGGCTGCTACATGGCCAAAGTCGCATCCAATGCAGCCCAGAGGCTGCCTCTCACCACGCTTACCAGCCCTCAAGACTGCTACACGGCCAAAGATGCATCCAATACACAGCCAAGAGGCTGCCTCTCGTCAGGCTTACCCACCGTCAAGGCTACTACATGGCCACAGCCACATCTTGCTACTCAGGCCAAAGGCTAGTCCTCACCAAGACTTGCCAGTCCTCAAGGCTGCAACACCTCTCCAGCCCTCAAGGCAAAACGGCCACCAGTAGCCAAGTATTCCAGCCCTCAAAGCTGTAGCTGGACTTTCCTATTACTTTCAGTTGTTATCATCTCCAGTCTACAAGGGGTACCCCCAACCTATCACCTTACCTAATCCTCCGCTCTACAGTTATAGCCATCGAATCCCTCCAGGAATCATTACATTCTCACTGGCCAAAAAAGAAAATTAAATTGTAGAGCTGCAGGATTAACCATGGAGCCCGGACAGAATCCATCCCAAATTCTTGAGGCCCAGATCCAGATCCAGGTCTTGACCCAGAAAGTCCAGGAGCTTTCTCTTTGTGTCAAGGAAACATGAGCAAGCCCAAACTTAATTTGCCAGACCGCTTCTTTGGAAATCATAAGGACTTCCTGAATTTCATCCCGAGTCATCAGGATCTGAGACACAATGAGTCGGCATTGTAATCTCCCTGCTTCAGGGTGACCCCTAGACCTGGGCCTTCGGTCTACCTTCTGCACACAGTGCTCTCCAGTCAGCAGAGGCCTTCTTCACCACCTTAGGCCTTCTCTATGATGACCCAGACAAGGCGGCATTGGCCGAGTCAAAACTTTGGTTCCTAGTACAAGGCCAGAGAGTTGCAGAGGACTACTGCATGGAATTCTGCAAGTGGTCGATTCACTCCGGGTGGAATGACCCAGCACTTTGGAGTCAGTTCTGCCTTGGTCTATCGAACCAGATTAAACATATACTGGTACAACATTCTGTTCCGGAGACACTGGATGACTTCATGCATCTAGCAGTTCACAAAGGTCACTATCTCTGAGAACGAAGACTGGAGAAGGAGCTTCCTACACCTGCTCCTCGATCACCAATTTGAGTAACTCCACCCGATTCAGGAGAACCAATGCAGTTGGGTCTTTCTTTCATAGAGAAACAGAGAAGATGCTCTCTAGGCCTCTGCTTATATTGTGCAGAGAAAGGGCATACTGTACAGATGCAAATTGTCCTGTGAAATTGGGTAAAGGCAAGGTCTATGTGTCTTGGGAAAGATACATCTAGGCCTTGCATCTGTCTCTCCCACAAATTCAGTCCTGATATCCACAATTATCCAAAAGAAGGATAATAAAGTTTCTGTCCCAGCCTTCTTATATAGTGGTGCAGCAGGAAGTTTCATGGACATCACCTTCTTCCACACCTTGAGGCTGGCATCCGAACCTCTAAAGAAATCTCTCTCTGTGGTTGGGCTTAATGGTGAAGAACAATCTAGGATAGCCATTGTATCCCAAACTCTTCCCATTCATCTGTCCATTGGTGACCTACAATCTGAAGAAATTAAATTTCTGTTACTCCAGTGTCTGCTGGCACCTTTGGTCCTAGATCTGCCTTGGCTCAGGAGACATAACAATGTCATCCATTGGCACCCTGGAGAGATTGTTCAATGGGGTGAAACCTGCTCTTCTACCTGCATCACATTCCCTGTCCATCTGGCTGCTGCCATCCTGCCTGAATTGGCCTCCAAGATTCCGGCTTCTTATCAGGATATGGCAGAAGCTTTTTCTATGAAGAGGGCAGATATCCTGCCACCTCCTCGCTCCTATGAATGGAAAAGAGAATCCGGTAATGCTGTGATGATGGCTGAAAGGAGAATCCGGTAATGCTATGATGATGGCTGAAAGGAGAATCCAGTAATGCTGTGTTGATGGCTGAAAGGAGAATCCGCTAACGCTGTGATGATGGCTGAAAGGAGAATCCGGTAATGCTGTGATGATGGCTGAAAGGATAATCCGGTAATGCTGTGATGATGGCTGAAAGGAGAATCTGGTAATGCTGTAATGATGGCTGTGCAGGAATGCGTTAACTGAGAAGACAGGTTCAGGCAGGAGTGGTTCTGGTGGAGGGTGCAAGGCTAATTTCCAGCAGACTGCAAGACAAGGCAGAGTGGTGCAGGCTATACATGGAGCCAGAGGCTGACAATGAGCCAGGGCAGGCACCAGAGCACAAGTCTAAGGTTCAGGAGCAAAGAGAACTCTCTCTCAGAGCTGACACTGTGAACACTTTGCACTGGCAACTACAGGGCACTCCAAAGAGAGGGATATCCGGAAATGCTGTGATGATGGCTGAAAGGAGAATCCGCTGATGCTGTGATCATGGCTGAAAGGAGAATCCGGTAATGTTGTGATGATGGCTGAAAGGAGAATCTGGTTATGCTGTCATGATGGCTGAAAGGAGTACCCGGTAATGCTGTGATGATGGCTGTGCAAGAATGGGTTAACTGAGGAGACAGGTTCAGTCAGGAGTGGGTCTAGTGGAACATTTAGGGCTGATCTCCAGTGGAGTGCAAGCCAAGGCAGAGCAGTGCAGGCTGTAGAGGGAGCCGGAGGCTGACAAGAAGCTAAGGCAAGCATCGGAGCACAAGTCTAAGGTACAGGAGCGCAGAGAATTCTCTCTCAGAGCTGATACTGTGAACACGTTGCACTACAGGGCACTCCAAACACCCTTAAGTACCCAGTAACGGAACGTGATAGGCCAGAGACAGCAGGTGACCCACAGACGATTGGCCTGCTATGTCACATGGCCAAAGACAACATGGTGGCACCCAGACAGCCATGACGCAGAGACACCACTAGACTTACCCTTGTCAGGATGGCCCAACGCTGGCAAACCTCTGTGTACACACAAAGCCAGTCTCCACATGCCAGCACCCCTGCCAGAAGGACCAGGCAACAGTGCCCTCACCAGTAAGGACTGCAAACCTCCACGCCATGAAACCCTGGTCATGACACTAACCCCTCCTTATGGGTGGCCTCAGGACACCTTGTAGGCTTTTCAGGATGAGCCAAGTGGAATTTGCTGATGAGTTTGGGAGCATGGATGTCCTCAGCTCTGGACCAACAATGCTCTTCCGGACCAAGCAGGTAATGCAAATGACCATGATGGATATGAGAATCCAGAATCTGAGACACCTCAAATTCCATCCCCTTTTCAGTTTGGATCCTGGGGGGAACAGGGAGAACATTAAGGAATTTTTTGAGAACCAATGGCTTGAGCAGAGATATACTGTATGTAATGAGTTAGGGATTTTTAAATAAGAAAGGAGCTGAAGATGATAGGAGACAGGGAGCGAACTTTATAGATGGTACCCTGAGGCAAAGATTGCGGGTAGAAAGCCATACTTGATCCCCGACCCGCATCTGAGGAACTTTTCTTCGCTTCCTATCAGCCTAATCCTTGTACAACAAGGAAGAGGTTTTTACAAGAGCAGCCTGCACTTGAACCCAAACCAAAGCAAAGTTCTGTACAGTGGTATCCACAGCTGGTACAGCAGAGGCGGGTAAACTTTGGAACTCAGGGACCCTAGGATGAAGACCATACACAATGTAGAAAGGAGTTTGGTTAGTAGAAGAGTGGTATGATGCATTGTGTGCAAATTCGGCCCAGGGAATGGAGTCAGACCAGATTCTCATGAAGGTCTCCAGGTCCTGGTTCACTCTATCGGTGGACCAATTACTTTGAGGGTGATAGGCTGTGGAAAAGTTAAGTTTAGCTTACAGAACAGAGCAGAGGGCTCTCCCGAATTTTGCCATGAATTGGACTCCCCGTTCTGAGAAGATTTCTGAAGGAAGTCCATGAAGGCGAAATATATGGTGAACAAGTAGTCGAGTCAAATCAGGTGCCAAGGGTAACTTCTCTAGCGGAATGTAATGGACCATCTTTGAAAAATGATCCACTATAACCCAGATGGTGGTATATCCATTAGAATTTGGCAGGCCTATCACAAAATCCATGGACAGATGTGTCCATGGACTATATGGTATGGGAAGAGGCGCCAATTCACCGGCTGGAGACTGTTGTGGAGATTTATGCTGGGCACACTGGGTACAAGACGAGATAAACTCAGTTACCTCGGTTTTCATTGATGACCACCAGTAGGATCTCTTCAGGAACTCCAAGATCTTACAAATGCCTGAATGACCAGCAAAATGAGAAGAGTGGGTCCATGTCAGCAACTGTTTTCTCAACTCCAGCTTTGGAGATGGAAGTATTACTCCTAACTGAGGGCTAGTTAGGAACAGGCATTTCCTGGCTTGCGGGTAAAGCCACCAGGTGACCCGTGTCTCCACAGTATAGACAAAAGTTTAGAAAGACAGGTATAATTAACCTGCATGGGTTCTTCATCTGTAAGAGAGGGAAGAGAATGTGTAGGAGAAGGTTGAGGATGAGGCCTAAAATGATCAGCCCTGTGCTTCTCAGCTTGGCCTTCTCTAAAGCGTATATCAACCTTGTTGCAGAGAGAAATGAGATCATTATGACTAGAAGGTAAATCACGAGTGGCTAGTTCATCCTTTATATGATCCGATAGTCCATGCCAAAAGGCCAATGTTAGGGCTTCTTCTTTCCATCTGAGCTCTGATGCCAACGTCTGGAACTTAATGACGCAGTCACTGACATGACGGATACCTTGTTTCAGATTCATAATACTGCATGAAGCAGAAGTGGTTCTTCCGGACTCATCAAAAATCCTCCTGAATGATTTTAAAAATTCTGGGTAATCATCCAGTAGCGGATCTGATCGCTCCTAGAGCGGAGAAACCCAATCTTAGGCTGAGACACAATATTGGCCACGTTGTTTTTAGGAGTAGGGAAATTGGAGGGATGTAATGTGAAGTGTATATCACACTGGTTGAGAAATCCACGACACAGTTTAGGATTGCCATCAAACTTGCCAGGTGTAGGTACATACAACAGACAGACAGAAGTAACTGCAGGCATACTTGGAGTAGATCGTGTAGCTTGTAAGGTTTCCTGACTGGGTGCCATTTCTTGTACATACTGTGCTATTTGCTGTTGCATGGTCTCCAATCCTTCCAGGTGGGAAGCCATGCTGTGAATTAAATCTGTTCTGGACTCCTGTCCAGTAGCCGAATCCATTTGGCCAGTGCAAACTGTTAGAGACTGTGTTTGTTGTGGACCCCGAGTGGTAACAGGAGTAGACACTGGACCAAGTTTAAACTGAAAATTGGGTTGTTTAATATGAGTGTTGGTAGACATGAACGATAAGATAAGATAAAGTCCAGTAATAAACAAACTAACATATGTGGCAGGAGGGAACTGTAGTGAGTGGGAATAAACGAATGTCCAGATCAGTGACAGAGATTAATGAGGTGTATCCAGATAGACTGTAAGAGTGAAGTGGACATCCTGGTATGCTGAATAGTGGCTGAGAGGGATATCCGGAAATGCTGTGATGATGGCTGAAAGGAGAATCCGCTGATACTGTGATCATGGCTGAAAGGAGAATCCGGTAATGTTGTGATGATGGCTGAAAGGAGAATCTGGTTATGCTGTCATGATGGCTGAAAGGAGTACCCGGTAATGCTGTGATGATGGCTGTGCAGGAATGGGTTAACTGAGGAGACAGGTTCAGGCAGGAGTGGGTCTAGTGGAACATTTAGGGCTGATCTCCAGTGGAGTGCAAGCCAAGGCAGAGCGGTGCAGGCTGTAGAGGGAGCCGGAGGCTGACAAGAAGCTAAGGCAAGCATCGGAGCACAAGTCTAAGGTACAGGAGCGCAGAGAACTCTCTCTCAGAGCTGACACTGTGAACACGTTGCACTACAGGGCACTCCAAACACCCTTAAGTACCCAGTAATGGAACGTGATAGGCCAGAGAGAGCAGGTGACCCACAGACGATTGGCCTGCTATGTCACATGGCCAAAGACAACATGGTGGTACCCAGACAGCCGTGATGCACAGACACCACTAGACTTACCCTTGCCAGGATGGCACAGCACTGGCAAACCTCTGCGTATACACAATGCCAGTCTCCACATGCCAACCCCCCTGCCAGAAGGACCATGCCACAGCACCCTCACCATTAAGGATCGCAAACCTCCACGCTGCAAAACCCTGGTCGTGACAATGGGACTTAAGGCTTTGCTAAAAATACCTTGCATACTATGTCTGGATTTGGCTTAATTGTGTCTCCATCAAAAACATAGGAGGCACTGCATATTATATCAAAATTAGTACTAACTTTGGGAACATACTGGAAAAGATTGTTTATATGTAAAGGTGGATGTGATCTCTTTTTTTGGGGAATATGGGATTTTAGTAATCCCTTTTCTGTGATTGGTTTATATTTTATGTATGTAATAAATTGTTTTATTTTAATGTGTTTGTTAATACTTTGTGAGCGCCCCCTGTGATGAGATATCATTGTAGTTTTTCTTCAGTAACAATAAATAACTATTAACTGAAAGGCATGAAGACAATGACAGTTCAATGTACTCAAATAAGGGGCACTTTCATTGCACATCGTGGTTTCACAGCCTGTCCAACAAATCAATAGCAAGTAAGATACTTCCTAGGTCCTGTAGGTTATTACTGTACTATATAGCATCCTTGCTGATGACCTAACTTACCTGACTACCAACAAATATGTGTGTACCATGGTACCAATCAGAATGTGAGAAGGTCTTCATGCCTCCAAATACCTCTGTAGCCGAAGCCCTGCTCTCCTCACAAAGTATATATTAGTGATTGTGCCTATTACTAGTGTGCATACACAATACCAGAATCCATGATTTAAACCAATAAGTGAGGGCTGCTAGTCCAGGCTGAAGGTGTCTCATAGGAAAGGTTCCTGGACTGCACACCCTGAATATATATAATGGGAGGTGCTACCTGATGAGACTAATTGTAGGCACAGAAACAGACAAATCTCAGGTGCACAACTCCAAATGACTGATTATATATAAATACATTATGCAATAATATTTTGCAATAAATAGGGATTTTTAGCATAATCATGGCCAAGGTTATGGGCCTACCCACCATATCCAGGTAAGCTCTGTAGGGTAGATCCCTAACATACTAGGGTTCAAATCCAGAGCACAGGACACCCCCAACCCAGCTCAGCCAAGCCGCCCCAGAGCATTGCCCTAATGAGAAAGGTGAAGTGTAAAGTAAGATAGGTAAGGACAGCTGCAGCTGCATATATAGGATAGAGAAGTGACAATACAAATATAATAAAGACAAACATTAAAACTGTTAAAATGTGCCAAAAAAAGGAAGAATGTGTTATTATGCGATGCCCTGAAGCAGACAAACCAAAGCAATCCAGGGGGACCCAGCCCCAAAAATCAACCCAAAGTTGCACTACAGTATATAATATGTAGGACTTACCTACAATTGTGCCTATTACTAGTGTGCATACACAATACCAGACTCCATGCTTTAAAACCAATAAGGGAGGGGTTCTAGTCCAGGCTGAAGGCGTCTCATGCCTTCAGGTGTGCAAAGAAGCACATTAAATGGAGTGTATAGGAAAGGGTCCTGGACTGCACACCCTGAATATATATAATGGGAGGTGCTATCTGTTGAGACTTTTATTGTAGGCACAGAAGCAGACAGATCACAGGTGCACAACTCCAAATCACTGATTATATATTAATACATTATGCAACAAAATGATTGTCTCTACTGTGCTTCGCTTTCTTTTGGCCCCCCTGGGCCTGATTCAGAGATTTGCACAATGATGACATTTACGCAGATCGAGCGATTGTTTTTGCCATCGCGCATGAGTATAAGCCCCACAATGCATGTGCGCAGCCATTGCATTGCGATAATGGAAGCACAGTGGATCCATTCGTGTAGTGAGTGACAAACTGTCAGCGTTTGGGGGTGGTCAGAAAAACGCAGGCATATCTGACCGTTTGATGCCGTTACCTGGGCGTGCATAAATTATACACTGCGAGTGCATATGCAGCGTGACAGCTCTCTGCGTGTCAGGAGAGCTGCCAAGTCTTCGACTGGTCAGACCTGCTTCAAGGGCAAGATGGCCGCTTGATGTGCGTCGATGTTACCGATACTTATGCAGGTATGCGATGTTGCACGCAGGTAAGAAGGCAGCAGTGGGCGTCCTTATGCTCGGGTGATCTTTGCAACCATTAGCATATTTTTGCATCTGCGATTACATTAGCGTCCGTTTCTGAATCAGGCTCATTGTCTCTATTATTGTAAGTAGGATCTACCTCTTGTATGTAGATCCTGTGTGGACTGTGCAACGCTCTGGGGGGTATTAAGGACCTTCCTAATAATGTGCAGTCTCCATCATGGGCCCCCTCCTCTCAGTCCGGTGGCCGGCAGCGCACTGATAGACTCTGGGCACTAGAGTGTGCCCAGAATCTAGAGCGCATGGGCAGGTCACCGGGAAAATGGCTGCGGCAGCCATTTGCCAGCCGTTTTTACAGCGCTGACACCGCCGCTGACGTGGGACTCCAGAGAGGTAAGTATAATATGGGTGCACTGCACACCCTGCCCCCATTATAAATACGCCCCTACTCATGGGAACGCTGGTCCATGATTTCGTTGGGCAGTTCTCCAATCAGATTTTTCACAGTTTAAAAATCTTCTGATCCTCATGACTCCACATACTTTCTATATGAGTTGATGCCATTTGAACAAGGAGAGCTGAAGTGTGAACTGCTCGGTATGTATCAACATGAATGATTATGTATTATGTCATGTTTGTGTAATCGAACGTTTGCCTTCTATGTTTCTTTGTAATTATTCATTCATTTGCTATGTAATGAAAGACACATCTTCTTGGAACCAATCATTGCTTAAATAGTAATCTGATTCAGTGCTGGTGGGAAAGCTCCTTAATACTCATGTAGAATTCAGCGTCTATGTTTACAACTAGGGAAATTATACTATTTGCAGCTTCAGCTTGGATGGACACTTGGTTCCTGCCAGCATAATCGCTCGGGGTCTTACTTTAAGTTCATTACATTCTTCATTGTTGTGAGGATACAGGGTTTTCTCAATCACCCAGACACCGAGCAGATGAAACCAACGTGATGGTTTATTTTTCCACAGCACACAGAAATAGATAATATGTCAGGACAAGCAGTAAATCCAGTGAACGGGCAATAAACAGGTAGCAGTCCAGACAGAGGCAGTCCCAGTAGAGTATAATGTCCCAGAACAATTCCACAAAATAGCTAGAGACCCTCAGTCCCCACAATAGAAACTATCACTGATCACACAGTAGTGATAGTCCCTGGGTACAATCAAGCATTTCCAGGACCCCATACAGTAGAATCTAATCACAGAACACACAGCAATGAATAGCGTATAGGTCCTTGCAGAATTTCCAAAGTAGAAATCCACAGAACTGGTGATGCGTTCCACTAGCACCTTGGCAGAGCGAGACCTCTTAGCCAAAGTCAGCGACTAACATGTGGAGTTGCCTTCGGTGACCTGTTTTGAAATCTTCCAATTTCCCACGATATTGTGACCACCCAGGGGGGGTTGCACCATTTCCTGATTGGTGAGAGTCCCTTATGCTGTCACTTTCTCCTACCTCCTCCGGGTATTACTTCCCTGACGAACACCTGCTGGGATGGTTCCGTTCTGTCTACCAGGTTCATGTGAAGCACAAAACAGGCAAATGGAAGGAGGAGTAAATCCTGAGCGTCCCCTGGGGAGGTGGGAATTAACTTAGAGGGTCTTTTGTTCTGGGAGGTGTCACCTTGCTCTAGTGGTTACGAATAACACAGACATATGGACCAGGCTAACATCAAGGCTTATCCAGTATTAAACATTACAATTACTTACATTATTACAGTACATAATACTCATGGTAATGGAAAAGTGTATCCTGAGAATGATCACACATACACTAGGAGACGGGAAGTGGAACACAAAAGGACTAAAAAGTAAATTGATCTCTGCAAGACTGAGATGCTGCCAGTACATTTGTAACACACATCTCATGTCCTCACATTCCTCTCCCACTTTTTAGGCCTTGTTCCCCGGGGGGGATCCAGAACCACTACTGATTGGGCGAGGTGGGGTGCAGGGTAAAGCATCTTGTGGGTGAGTGTGCGACCAGTGTCCCAAAGAGTAATGTAACATAAGACCCAGGATGTAAGAAGCAGCCTAGTTAGACAATCCGCAAGTACAAAATTACAATATAACATGTCCCCTTTTTCCACCAGAGGATTTAGCAATTCCCCCAAGTCAGACGTTCGGTGTTCCCCCTTCACATTATCACACCCCTTTCCCCAAAGCATACTAATCGGGCATCCTAATACCCTCACTTCTGGAACACAGGGGCAGTGGGTACCTTCCCCCTCACCACCTTGTACAAGTATCGGTTGCCCAGGGGCAGGCAAATATTGGGGCTCTGAACATGGCACTTCTGTGGCAGTGTCCATTCCTTCCTCCCCCAAACACCAAGTGGGGGGCTGACAACTTTTAGTGCAACATGTGGGCTCCTCATGGCTCGGGCCCCAGGATGAACCTTCTATCTGGAACAATGCAGTTGGTGGCTGCAGGGGAGCCACCAGGACAGGCTGGCCCTGTCCCGGCCCTCCCCCCTCAAAAGCCAGAGTCTCACCTGGAACTTCTTCTGGACTGTCCTCCTCCTTGGTAACTCCCTCTACTAGCCCGGTCGGCTGGATAACTGGTTGGGTACCACACCAGGTTTTAACCGCTGAACACTCCAAAATTATCTCCACAAATGCCTCGTGTTCTGTGAGATGCAGGGGGCCGGGTTGTGCAGTGCCTTCTCCCTGGGGTGGGAGAAGGGGTTGCAAGCGCTGTCTCCTGACATCCACCTGGTCTGTACTTGCTGGAATCTTACTAAGGGCAGGCATATCCCCTGGCACATAGTTACAGTACACACCACTGTCCGATTTATTACAGGGTGATAACAAATCCTCTTCTGATTTATGATCTGATGTTAGGTTAACAGTCTTTGCTACCCATGTTCCATTTAAATCACAGGGTATGTACCAAGATTTTGCCTGCAATTCCTCAGTTTCCAAATAGGGGATCGGGTACAATCCTTCATATCCTTCAGGGGGAGTTAGGATAGCAGGATATCCACAGGGTATTTTCTCCTCAGCCTCCCCCGATGAAATAAAAGAGTCTGCCATTGCCAGTTCATCATGATGGGCCTCTCCCAGCTGAGTATGCTGAACAGCCTGGACCACGATGCCATCTGCGACTGGTATGCTTGTGGTTGGGAAGTGAGACGGTACTCCCCCAACCTTGGTGATCTCCTCTCGGACACCGTCCTCATAGATCCCCTGGCAGCTGGTTAATAGGTCTCCGTCTTCCACCTCAGCAAAAGGGAAGGTGTAGTGCGACTCCTCCTGGGGTGCCTGTATTATGGGTACTGCTTCCTTCACTTGGGTGCTAGCCTCTCCCAGTATAGTACACTGGGCAGCTGTGTCCTTTGGGAGTGGGAAAAGCTGTTGCAGGCGGTGCCTTTCCGCATCCACCCTGCAACACTGGTCCCGCCAGCCTGGGGTATCCAGGAGACCACGATCTGAGGCCTCTTCCTCTGCCACAACAAAGCACTACTCCAGACACTCCAGCTGTTGCCCCACACTCATCGGTGGGCTGTGATTGAGTATAAATGTCCGATAATCAGTGAACGCTTTGGTGGGGTCCGCCTGGTCCTAGAGTATACACTGAAGGATTTCCCTGCGCATGCCAAATTGGCCAGGGATGCCCCGCAGCTGGCATCATGCTACCAACTCCTCCATGCTCATTTCATTGAGAGGGCTTAGGGGCCCCCCTGACAATGACCCCGCTCCACTGGTAACAGTTAATTTTGGGGCAACCCCCTCGGTTGTCTGGCTGGGTTGCAGTAGTCCTATTTCGGATCTTTCCTCTGGGTCTGTCCAGGAGGACAACTTATCCTGGACCTGCCCTTCTGTCTTTGTACAGTGGCTTCTTGTATCATTTGGGACATTGTAGCCTTCACTTCCTCCGCAAATTCTTCAAACTCTGGTTCATCCAGCATCTTCCATGTGACTGCTTCACTTCTGCAGTGCATGAAAGCATCTCCCAGATAACACAATTTGTCTGTTAAGCTGGATACTCTCCACCCGCTAATCATCCTCCGAGCATCATTCCAGTACGCCTATATGTACTGCATCCTTATAATAAATAATATATCCGGCTTCCTAGCCTGCCGACATACTGACGTACCTCCATCCACGAGCTTCACTGCCCTGGGAGACTTGAAGCACAGACTTTCTTTCCTTAGCACCATTTTACCTTTTACAGGACTGACGACCACACCACTCAGTTGCTGGGACCACCTTACTACAAATTCCTTACATATGGCCTGATCCTCTCTTCTCTATTGTGAGTGACTTCACGCTTTCACTGCTCCTTGATTGATGTCTGAATGATCCCACTGTCGCTGCCGCCAAATGTGAGGATACGGGGTTCTCTCAATCACCCAGACACCGAGCAGATGAAACCAACGTGATGGTTTATTTTTCCACAGCACACAGAAATAGATAATATGTCAGGACAAGCAGTAAATCCAGTGAACGGGCAATAAACAGGTAGCAGTCCAGACAGAGGCAGTCCCAGTAGAGTATAATGTCCCAGAACAATTCCACAAAATAGCTAGAGACCCTCAGTCCCCACAGTAGAAACTATCACTGATCACATAGCAGTGAATAGTGTATGTCCACTCAAACGCTTCCAGGACCCCACACGTAGAAACTATCAGAGATCACACAGCAGTGATAGTCCCTGGGTACAATCAAGCATTTCCAGGACCCCATACAGTAGAAGCTAATCACAGAACACACAGCAATGAATAGCGCATAGGTCCTTGCAGAATTTAAAAAGTATAAATCCACAGAACTGGTGATGCGTTCCACTAGCACCTTGGCAGAGCGAGACCTCTTAGCCAAAGTCAGCGACTAACATGTGGAGTTGCCTTCGGTGACCTGTTTTGAAATCTTCCAATTTCCCACGATATTGTGACCACCCAGGGGGGGTTGCACCATTTCCTGATTGGTGCGAGTCCCTTATGCTGTCACTTTCTCCTACCTCCTCTGGGTATTACTTCCCTGACGAACACCTGCTGGGATGGTTCCGTTCTGTCTACCAGGTTCATGTGAAGCACAAAACAGGCAAATGGAAGGAGGAGTAAATCCTGAGCGTCCCCTGGGGAGGTGGGAATTAACTTAGAGGGTCTTTTGTTCTGGGAGGTGTCACCTTGCTCTAGTGGTTACGAATAACACAGACATATGGACCAGGCTAACATCAAGGCTTATCCAGTATTAAACATTACAATTACTTACATTATTACAGTACATAATACTCATGGTAATGGAAATGTGTATCCTGAGCATGATCACACATACACTAGGAGACGGGAAGGGGAACACAAAAGGACTAAAAAGTAAATTGATCTCTGCAAGGACTGAGATGCTGCCAGTACATTTGTAACACACATCTTATGTCCTCACAATTGTTTTTCCACTCTGCACATTTTAAAAAATACTTCTGAGATAATACAGCTACAGTACAGTAACCACTAGCTATCCCTGAGAGCCCTGGCCAGGTCATGAAGAGGAGGAACGCCAGCGTTCTTGGACACATCGGACCAAATCACAAGTACAACTATTTCAACGTCTATCGCTGTCCAATTCGGAATTAACTGAAAGGAAATTAAAAACCAAATAAACTCCTACAAAATAATGAAACAGGAAATACAGTGTCAGAATAGAAGTTGCTTTAGTAGACTAGATCCGGGGCCACTGGATACTCTATGAGATGGATTTTTATGGATATGATCCACAGCCTACAGATAAGACAAGACAGATAAGAACTCTACCTAGTGTCATGTATCATCTATCCCCGTATTAATGATTTGCAGAGTTTAACCAGCCTTTACTAAGACACCCCCATTGGTGTAGGTGGCAATCACTGCATAGAGAGACCAAACACGCTACAACAAGATCTGTAGACATGGGTGTAAGAGATCACCATAAAGGACTTGTTCATGACCAAAGGGATTCTGGTATGGTTGGGCACACACAAGTTACTTGGAGTAAACCGTGAATCATTCTACAAATGTGTTCTTTTTCCTGTGCATTACGTAATATGGAGCAATTATCCAACAATTATCAATGGACAAGTTGTGTCAACAAAGGATCTTGGACAAAGTCTGTCTTTGTCAATCAACTGTGCGCCCTAATAAAGAGATTGAAAACAGGAGACATAGATAACAGGGAAACAGGTAGCTCCTGCTAAGTGCACATATTGAACCATAACTACAAAAGAGGCCTGGAATCTGAAAATGAATGAGACAACTTGTGAGAATAACATTAAGTCTCCAATAGTTAACAAGGCTGAGGATTAGAACTCAGGAGCCAGCACTAATGTCATGTCACCCATTTGGCAGGCCCTGGTGTCATTTCCATTTCTTTTATTCTAGAAATGTGCACAGATCCCAGTATTTTGGTTTTGGCAAATCCATCCTCAAATATTATGGTTTTGGTTTTTGCATTTCTTTAATAACAGCTAAAATCATGTGACTTGGACCTGTGTTTGTTCCTATAGTATTATGAACATCAATAACATTAATTTCCAGTCATTACTAGTACATTTTGATCAATTTTGGCACCTGAAATCACAAGGGAGGGACGTACTTGAAATCAAAAGTACACAACATCAGGTCTTTAAATCCGAGATCTGACTTGCATGAACACCAAAACCCAGACTTGGTTCTACTCGGAATCCCAAAAGTAGTCTGAGTCAGGACTCGGTTCAACTCAGAATCCCAAAGTTTGGAAGAGTTTGATTTTCAGCAAAACTGAACCGCTCATCCCTACTTTATTCACACACCTTGGGGATGCTGGAAACAAGCCCCTACTGCCATTGACTCCTCCTAACCCCTATTAATCAACTCCCAGGACTCGACTTTCCTACACTGATGATTAATGAAGTTACAGTTACTAACAGACATTAAAAGTGTAATTAAAATCTTAGGAAAATGTTTTGGTTGTATTCAATTTTATTTTAGATTAAGATGGTGATTGAGGTGTCTTGATGAGTATTTTATTACATTCTTCTTTTTTTATCTTCTAATTGGTGTTTTCTCTTTTGACTATTTTTTTTTTATATAATGCATAGGGGTTTTGAAGATCCCCAGCTATTATAAAGAAACTACAATGGCTGTGATGCTACTATAGACTTCCCAGCATGCACTGGCAGCCAATAAGAGGAATAGCAAACTTGTGCATGTTGTTTTATAAGTGCCGACATGTTCTTCTAGCCAAAGGCTGCTAGAGCAAGCTGGGACATGTAGTTTCAAAATAGCTGGCAAATATTTAAGCAAAAACAGTGGGAGAATCAACCAAACAATTTTTTTTAACTTTGACAAACTTTTGAACAAGATCTGGTTGGAGGGCACAGCATCGGCGGGGTGGTTTTACGGACACAAAAGTGTCCTATATTTTGGTGTGAGCGGTTATCACTGAATTGATTCAGACCCCATTAGTAGTTTTCTATGAAGACAATCAGGATAAATAACAAAACAAAAAAGTTGCGGATTTACGCTTGTTGGTCAGATACTGGGAATCTTGCTGGAAACTTATTCCAAATGATTACAGCCACATGGAAGAAATTTCTAGAGACAGGCAATATTCAGAAACTTCTGTTACAATTATCTTTTGAAACAATTAAGTTGTTCCAGCTAATGACTCTTTGTAGATTAAGTACAATTAAAACCTCTGCCCTGGGGGTTAAACACAAGCCAATTAAAAGCGGTTCTGGACTACATATATTTTGCTTTGTAGAATGGGCTGAGCATTAGAGAGAATTTGTGACCTAACGCCTGTTACGCAGAGACCGGGACACCCTCATTACAGGTAACATCATATAGACGGTGGCCAGGAGATATTTCAGTACCTGTATGTATGAGAGTATCCAGGAAACTCAAAATAATATGAAAATAGGTGAATAGCTTCATTGCCATTTTCGACAGTATTTTCTTTTCTTCTATATAAATGACCCAAGTTTAGTGTATTTGAATTCATCATTTTCCAGGACAAATGAATAATAATAAATCAAAATAAGTCTGGAAAAGTTCGTCCAGACATATAGACAATGTAGGTCAGAACCAAAATGATTTTTCTAGGTAACATTTTAACAATGTGTTTTTAAAATATGATTTATTTATTTTTATATTTGAGCTGCATTTATATAATCAATTTTATGTAGAAATGTGCGGGTTTGGTACTCGTTTTTTTTTTTGCCACATTAGCGCAGGTTCGGATTAGTTTGGATTTATCTTATTGGCTATCCAAAACACCTGAGAGCCGGATAGCCAATAAAATAAATCTGAACTAATCCGAACTTGCGGTAATGTGGTAAAAAGAACAGGGTAAAACCGAACCCTCACATCTTTAATTTTAAGTAGTCAGTATGTTTTTTAGTAGAACAGGAGTCATTTAAATTGAGTTTAAATATTTATCTAAACTTTTAAAAAAGTGTCAAATCTCTTGTCTTTGAGTGTTTCTAACTTTTAGTAACTTAAGAAAAATATTTGTTTATGTTTATTTTATCCCCAGATGTCGCAGTGTACAGTATGTACTGTATGACAGCATTGGAAACTGCTTTGACAATGCTTTGTTACTTAGATAGTGTAAGCTAGCATTCTCTGTTATCAGCCAATTCCAAGTGACTCCATGCAATGACCCCCAATAGACGAGCAGAAGTTTAAGCCTATGTGCATAAAATTAATTCTTCCTTCATCAGAGTAACTTCTCATTAGATATATTTATTCATGACATGCTTGAAATGTTACATTTATTAATGCTGATATCAAATTTTATTACGTAATATCATTTGTATTCTATGTTCTTTGATTAATAGATACATTTAAATTAGATAAATTGCTATTTCCCCCCCCCAAAAAAATCAACATATTAATACAGTACATCCATGTGTAATCTGTAAAAATGTAATTTATAGACATACTAATACTAAAACACCTTCTCCTCTCCCTAATACGCCCTCAGCCTCCGCTCGCAGCATGGTGCTGGTGAGGTGCATTATCAGCCTCATAGCATTGGTCTCACTGGTGCAGTCCCTTCCCTGCAGCCTCCGCAGTCCCCAGCAGGAGATATTTATCCAGAATGGAGATATTCTTTTTGGGGGACTCTTTCCAGTGCACACATCTTATAAGGACCCGGGTTACTCGTTCAGAGAGAGGGACCAGCCTGTTACCTGCGACGCGTGAGTCTAAACATGAGTGAAAGTTTTAATCTTGAAAACTAATTTTGCTTTATAATAATTTAATCACAAATAATTTTGCACTATCTATCTATCTATCTATCTCATATCTATCTATCTATCTATCTATCTATCTATCTATCTATCTATCTATCTATCTATATATCACATATATATCTATCTATCTCACATCTATCTATCTATATATCACATATCTATCTATCTATCTATCTATCTATCTATCTATCTATCTATCTATCTATCTATCTGTCTGTCTGTCTGTCTATCTATCTATCTATCTATCTATCTATCTATCTATCTATCTATCTATCTGTCCCATATCTATTTATCTATCTATATATCTATCTCATCTCTCTCTCTCTCTCTCTCTATCTATCTCATATCTGTCTCTCTTTCTATCTATCTGTCTATCTCAAATCTATGTCTCTATCTATCTCATATCTATCTCTATCTTTCTCTCTAACTCTATCTCATATCTATCTCTCTATCTTTCTGTCTGTCTATCTGGTATCTATCTCTCTCTCTATTTCTCTATCTATCTCATATCTATCTCTCTATCTATGTCATTGTACTTATGTATTGAGATATGTGCATCTCAGCATGCGCCAATAATTATCTTTTTTGTTTACATTTTTTACGTTTCCATTTATATGTAAAATTTGTCCAACTCAACAACAGGCCGTGTGTAATTTGTTCATCTGCTTGCTCAAATTGCCCCACATGCTCACGACTGCCACCTACTTCAAAGATTCAACTGATACCATTTCTCAAGAAATCTCTTCTCACCAGATTCATCACCCTGCAACCACCCTCTCCTCCACTCACTAACCCACCGTCACATTTTATCTCCAGTTAGTGAAGATGATGTCTTCAAAACCCTCACTTCCCCCACAATATACCTGCTCAGTCAAGTTCCACTCTCTTCACCCCAATGCTTGAACTTGTCCCTCTGCACTGACATTTTTCCTTCTATCTTCAATGTCTTAAACCTCCCAATCTTCAAGAAACCATTTCCTGATCTACCTCTTTCTCCAGCTACTGCCCAACTCCATTGTTTCAGGCTTGAGTGGCTTGTGTACTACCAGTCTGATCCACTTCATCTCTGCTCACACTCTACTCAATCCTCTGCATTCATTGTGTTTTTGCCCTCTGCAACTCTATGTGGCTGCCCTTATCAAAGTAACCAATTACCTACTAATGGCTAAGTCAAGGAGTCTATTTTTCCTACTCATTCATCTTGGCAACTCTGTTGCTTACAATACAGTTGCCTAAACTCTTCTCCTTGACACCCTCTACTTTGCAGCACTGTTGTCTCCTTGATCACATCCTACTTCAGTGCAGCTACTACTGAAACATCTTCTTTCACTCCATAAGTCTATTGGCATTCTACAATGCTCTGTTCTTGGCCCATTGCTTGTTCTCACTTTATACTGTATCCCTTATATCAGGGAACTAATATGGTATGACTAATAGCACCTGTTTGCAGTTGACATAAAGATCTACATCTCTTTACCTGATCAGTAGACCATCAAGGTGGCAGAGTAGACTTTCTTCTGTCCAACTTCAGTTTCATCCCCTCTACACATTTGCTCTCCTTTTCTTCCTTTGAATTGCATACCATATGTCTCTTCTCTGCACTTTCACCGCCTTTGTTTTTTTTTGCTTTCCACTGATTAATCCACTCTTATCCTTGGTGATCTCCATTGACAACTCTACTGGCTCTCCTCATGACTACTTCCTGTTGTCTCTCACGTGTATCCAACTGCCATCTCTGCCATCTCCAATTGCATACCATGTCCAAAATAAAGTTCGTCTTCTTCACCCTCCTAGTGTCAGTACCCCTCCTCTAGTCTCCCTCATGGTTTAGAATATCATTATTTCCCCTGTTTCCCAAGCCAGCACCTTGATGTTATCCTTCTGTCTCTCATCAGCTACAGTCCAATATTTTCAGTTCCTAATGCTGTCTAGTTGCCCCCTACTTCATAACATTTCCAGATTAAGTATCTTTCTTACTCTTTACCAAAACCTCTATCAAGTTTCCTCACCACTAAATGTTTATCTTCATTACTGAATCCTCCTGTTATTTGTAATTATTATTATTATATACCCTAACTTTTAAAACTAATTTTCATTCTCATTGCTCTGCCTCTGTTGCCCCTCTGCCAGTCCCTCCACCTGTTCCCTGTCCTACGCAGATTCATATTCAAACTCTCTCATCTACAAGCCCTAAATCTCTCCTCTTTTCCCTACATCCAGCCTCATTCCACTACTCCTTCATGCCCACTACCAATGTCTCCTTCCTGGTCACTATTTCCCATTCTCATCTTCAAGATTCCTCTTGGGCAATTTCCAACCTCTGGAATACCATTCCATTCAAATAGACCCTCATTCAGCCTCACAGCTTTCAAACGTGGCCTTAAAAATAATTTTTGATTCTAACATACTGTTCCTCCTTCTAACTCTCCATCTTCTGCCCTCACTTACTCTGCCCTATTTTCCCTTTATGTATATCACCTCTAGATTGTAAACTTTATCTATCTATCTATCTATCTATCTATCTATCTATCTACCTAACCGTCTGTCCATCCATCCATCTATCTGTCCCTCCATCCATCTGTCCATCCATCCATCCATCTTGTATCATTATTGATTGCTAACAGTATTATACTGATATTGTATGGTATATATTTCAGAATGTCTCTTGTGTCTCCCGTCTCTCCTGAAATCTCACAGATTCAGCACTATATCCTACACCTATGTCCAAGCAATGGTTTATGCCATCAAGGAGATAAATGGCAATGAGTTTCTGCTCCCTAACATTTCCCTGGGATTCCACATTTTTGATACCTGTGCACATGTCTCTCGTGCTGTCTGGGAGACTCTTACCTGCATGACAGGAAGGGATCGTCCTACTCTGAACTACCAGTGTAATCGGAAAGTGCCCCTTACTATCATCGGTGATCCGCTGTCTCTCCTGTCTATCGCAATGGCCACTATACTGGGTGTCTACAGGTATCCCCAGGTGCATACTACATTATTGAATTACACGTCTTTCTCTATTGCTTATGGTCACACAACTAAAAAAGAACAAACCAGATAATGAATACAGGTCTGGTCATTTGTGGTATTTCACTTTCTTAGTTTAGCAGTTAACTGAAATTAGTAATTATTAATTAATATCTGTGCACACATCTTTTAGCAAAAAATGCCCATTTTCTGTGATTTGGCTAAACAATATATTTTAAGTGTGTTAATTTAATTACCATTCAATTAAGATGCCCCAAAGTGTACGCAGCACAGTGCACAGATATACGGAGAAAACAGCAACAGGGTATCAGAGCATAAATACAATATGGAAAATGCAACAGCACATGAAAGCATAAGTAGAGAAAAAATATCAATGAACACAACACAGACTGGGTGGGACAGATTATATGCGCAGGGGTTGGGCAACTTGCTGAAGCTAGCAGGGGCAGATAGAAGCAATTCTAATCAGTGCTTAGTGATTCTGAACCCAAGCTATTAGTGAGAAAACTGAGTAAGTGTCCCTGAATTGGAGAAGGAGACAATGGAGCATAGCACTGTTGACAGGGATAGTGCAAGGGAGGACCAAGAGGGCAGAGGCCCTGCCCGTAAGAGTTTACACACTCCTCCAGATACGCCAATCAGAGAATCGCTGCCCTTGACTTTCTCAGGTTACCTCAGCACTTGTGGTTAACTAAACCTGGTAACTGCCACCAGCAGAAGAATCCTGTAATGCTAAAGCATACGATGAGCTTTTGCTCTCACCTGCATATACATTTATCAATACTTAGTAAAAATAGGTAACATGAGCCATATGGGGCCTTCAAAGCTTATTTACAAAAAGTTACATGAATATAATAAAGGAATCACACAGGATTACAATTTCCATAAAAATAAAATAACAACTTGGAGTAACAAACCACTCAGACCACATTGGCTTAGGTGGTTCTGGGATGAGGCCGTCCCAATGGCAAATTGTGTAACATCTGTATCCTTCGATAGCCTCACACAGAATGAACAACAAACTAGGGTTGATTCACATATTTATGCCTAATTCTACAGGCATCCCCCTCACCCCCCTTCCAGGGGGGATTTTTACCCTTGTCAGCTCCGAGTGGATTGTCCAGCTGTCTGAAGCTTCAGGGTGCCCTGGCCACCTGAGCAGGGGTTCTTTCATTATACCTTCAGCTCTCTGTGAAGTTTGGGAACATAGGTTTAGGTGAGGGAATATACATATCTGTAGACTGAATGTCTCTCTGTATAAACAACCATTCTTTGATCTCTGACCCTAAATAGAACACAGGGCTCTTAATGACTGTTTATCAAAGGCCTGGCAAGATGTCCTGTAATTTCCACAGACATTTTCTTATATGCCATATACAATTAGACATAATTATGGCTAATGCGGGAAACAGACCTTCTTTCAATCTCTGTTACCCATCTTCAAAGGGGACTAATTCAGAGGAGTTTTGTTACTTATCCACATACAAAGGATGCTACATAAAAATTTACAATGGAAAGTTACCGTGTTTCCCCAATAATAAGACACTGTCTTATTTTTTTTTTTGGTCAAAAAAACTCTATAGGGCTTATTTTCGGGGTAGGGCTTATTTTAATTAACATTGACAGCATCATGCCCTCAGTCCTGCTTTTATCCCCATCATGCCCTCAGTCCTGCTTTACAATTCTTTACTTACCATTATTTTTTTTCCTCTTTTTTTGTTAGGGCTTATTTTCGGGGTAGGGCTTATTTTGAGCCATTTTTGAAAAGTAAGGTTAGGGCTTATTTTCGGGGTAGGTCTTATTATCGGGGAAACACGGTACATGTTTATACGAACACAATATCATGTGTAGTTATACTCATGCTGATGCGAAATCAGCTTTTTCACTACACCTTCCCCTTTAAGTTCAGCATGGGAGTAGTGACACATCATGCCGCAGTCTCCTATGCTGTATTATGACAGCTGTCATTACAATGCCAGGATGGGCTGATCTAACAGTTTATCCATCCTGGGCAAGGGATAGTCTTCTGTAGCCCACCCAGAACCTGGTGCCTTCGTCTCTCTGTTTTGTCTCCACAGGACTGAGGCTCACCGCTTCCCTTGATATAGCACCCAAGAACAGACATTGTCCCTGTCTAGTTTTCTGGGACTTATACCAGGATGGAGAGCATGTCCAGATACCATATTTTTAAAAATGTGGTCATCACTCTGTTGGGTTGCAGACTCAGGTGATGGGGGTTTCCAAAGTGCAGGCTGAGACTCAGAAACACCCTAGTATTACCTTCATGCCCTTGTCTAGCAGCTCCAGGGGGCTGGACAAGTCTCTTCCCTCAAACCATCTCAGCACAAGACATCAAGCTGCTGTTTCTGATACTCCAGAAATCCTAAATGCCCCATCAGACACATATGGGGACATAGCTTGTTGACCATAAGGTTAGACATTATGTCTTGGGGTCCAGACTCCTCTGTCCAAATTTTTAGACTAGCAATCTCTACACCATCAAGAGTAGATTCTAGAACATGACTTACCATACCAGGCCCCACATTGCCCTCGGTAACCCGTCTAATGAGCTCCACTCTGAGGGGCAAGGATGCTACCTGCAGTGTGTCAGTTGCCACAAATTTTGGTACACCCGTGGCTGCTAACAAACTCCTTTTCATTCCTCTAGGGATGGCTGCAACACAGGTAAGAGAAGGTTCTGTATTATCACATACAGTGGGACATACGGCAACATCCTTTTCACACCCAATCCTATCCTGTCCCTGTGCTATGTTGGAAACAGACCTCTCCCTGTACAAATAATCTTCCTTATAGTACAGCTTGTCATGGACGGCTGCACTGAGAAGCTGATCAGTTTGTATGCTTTCCATCTGAAGGCTAAGCTTTCCATTGAGGGTTCCAGAGGTGGGTGGAGATCTGCTGTTGTGTGTGTGAGTGAGTTTATGGCAAGATAGGGGGGTCAGTTGGGAATCTGCAAAGTCACACAGGTCTCCCTCACAAGCCTTTTGAAACTGTGTGACTACAGTTGCCACTGACGCCTACCTCAGCATCACATCACCTGAGTCCTGGCTCATAATCTGACTACCTGTCTCTGATACATTTTCCCCAGCACAAGCATTGCCACCGATACAACAGACATTCACTGAATTATTTGCTAGATCAGAGGAAAGTTCTGTACAGCATAGTGGTTTCAACAGGCCATTTCTCAGCATAGACCCATTATCATCCCCATTAGCATCTTTACCCATGCATGGACAAGCATCCAATGGTACCCGAGGAGAAGTAGTGTTAGCCGACAACATGGTAAAAGGACATTCATCTTGAACATTCAAAGACTTCCAAAAGACCTGTCCCCAGTAAAACATTAGTAGGCAAATGCCTCACCTCCCTAATGCCTCGCCCTGCTTCCAAGTCCAGATGCTCTCCAAGCAGGGGAAAAACAGTTTTACCTTCTAACCCAGTACCCTCACTACATATGCCACTATTAGGGGTTTCTACATCATTCCAAACTATATCCGGTTCCTTGCATAAGTCCACATAATTGTGAGTGTAACATAGTTCAACAGACTTAGAGATAGCAGGCACACAGTGTAACATCAATTGTCCAAAGTCCGTCCTCTGCTCTGCTTGAAATGCTACACTCCCTAATGCACTCTCAGTGGGTGGGTGTTGTCCCTGTGTGGATTCATGTCACAAGGGGGTCAGGGGGCAGAGATGCTGCAGCGTATCTCAGCTCTTACCCGGACTGTGCTTTCTGAGAGCATGTAGTGACAGCACACACACATATGGCACCATCCTCAGTAGACATATGATTAACACATACAGCCTCCCTTTGGTCACTCCTACACATAGGCATATTTTCCCCAACAGTGTTGCATGCATTGGCAGAGTTACTGGCTACAGTGGCACAAGACAATACAGTATCAGAATTAACCACATTAACCCGACCTGCTGCATTGTCCTTGGGTACCTGCAAATCAACACAAGCATTTTCATCATTACATGGCATCATTGCACCGTCTTACACATAGAAATTGGTACTTTATTGGGATCACTTGCCACCTGGGGAGGAATGAGGTTAGTGGGCAACATTGTATTAGATACATCAGGTTCTGTTGCCTAGGTAGCTCTCAAACGACCTAGGTCAGTCCCATTAACACATTTGTGGGTAAATGGGGCAACACACCCACCTCCAGGCAACCTCTGCCCATCCCCCAGTCCAGGTATACCTGGGCCATGGCTACTTCAGAGTCGATTCCCACAACACAGCGTACGGCAATTGTCTTTCCGGGAATAAAGTACTCTGGATCCACTAATGTGGGATGCACTAATGTCAAATCTTCTCTGGTGTCACGTAGCCCCACAGTTACCTGCTTTCCTATGACCATGGCCTGAAGATTCTCACTGGCGCCCTCCTGGGACCCTCATGCATACAAAACGGCATGCAAAGGTTTCGCTGGTGAGGCCCCTGCAGGAGAGGGTGTCATCTTCTTCTTTACCAGACAACTAGCACGGAGGTGCCCAGCATCATCACATAAAAAACACTGGCAGCCCGTGGCCCAAACCGGTTTCCCCTCCACCCGCTTTACTGGTGCTGAAACAGGAGTCACAGCTGCAGTGGAAGGCAATGGGACAGCTCCTCCTGGTCACTTCTCTTTCCAGGCGGGTTGCCTGATGATTCCCCAGCTTATCTTTGCTGTGGTGGTCTGGGTAGTAGCGTACTTTTGTCATCTTGGGTTTGCGATCCAGGACTCACTCCTTGACTTGTGCTGGGCACATGGAGATGAATTGCTCCTGCAGAATGAGGTCCTTTAATGCCTTAAAGTCTGTCACCTGCACTCCATCCAGCCATTGCTGCAGAAAGGTTGATAGCTTTGCGGACAGTCCTGAATAAGTATCAGAGGCACTGTGTGTTAGACCTCTGAACTTCTGCCTGTAAGCTTCCAGGGTAAAGTTAAATCATGCCAACAACACCTTTTTGATTTCAGCATAATTCCCAACCATCTCCCGTGAAAGGTCGGTGAATGCATCCAGCACTCGCCCTCTTAGGCCAGATCCGTGTCGAATTGAAATTGATGGCAAGTCTTTTCAAAAGTTCTGAAAAAGGTGTCCACTACACCATTCTATTCCATTACCGGAAATTGAACTCGATGTGGCCAATGGGTATTCACGTCACTGGCCACAGGCTGGTGGGCGTTTAGCTAACTCCAACTGGAGCCTGCGATCAGCCTCCTTTTCCTCTTGGTCCAGAGCCGTTTTATGCTCCACAGCCTCCAGGTCCATGGCAGCTTATGCTCTGCAGCCTCCAGGTCCATGGCAGCTTTATGCTCTGCAGCCTCCAGGTCCATGGCAGCTTTACACTCTGCAGCCTCCAGGTCCATGGCAGCTCTGCTTTCAGCAGCATTTCTTGCCATGGCAGCCACTTCCAGTTCCATAGCTGACTTACGCTCTGCAGCCTCTCTGGCCTCCTTAGCATTGAACTGCTCCATAAGTTGCAGTACCATAGCTGGGTTGGGCTCTTTCACATACTTAAGGGCCGACTGCAGATATAAATCCAAGGCAGAGGTCCCACTGGAGTTATTAGAGGAGTCCGATCTATGATGAGTGGGCCCCGTAATGTCCAGTGCCATCTGTTCCTCAGCAACAGACATGGGATCCTTCTGATCCCCACCAGGTCCCTGCTGTGGGTCTGATCATCTGTTGCCTGGTTTGGTGCTCACTGGGCAGACCCTTCTGTCTGCACCACACCTCAAGCTCTTCCTTCTTGAGGTCTTTGTATTTTACAGCCTTTGTTAGCTAAAATAAAAATAAGAGAACAGGGGTGGGGAATCAGAAATTGATTTCACAGTGTGACCTTTTATGAATATAAGCTTTGAGTTCTGACATCTGGTGAAATTGGGTTCCTCTCTCAGAGTACACTGTCCTTAACTTCAGTTTTTATAAAAAAAACAATTATTATCCCACCACTGCCACCAATTGTCATTGTCCTGCATAGCTGACCCTCCAGATACGCCAATCTGAGAATCGCTGCCCGTGACTTTTATAGGTTACCCCTGCACGGGTGGATAACTAAACCTGGTAACTGCCACCAGCAGAAGAAAACTGTAATGCTAAAGCATAAGGTGAGCTTCTGCTCTCACCTGCATACACAATTATCAATACTTAGTAAAAATAGGTGACATGAGCCATATGAGGCCTTGGGTCATAAAAACACAGATCCAGAACTAGAATTAATGTTTCATTCAAGAATATCTTCAAAGCTTATTTACAAAAAGTTACAAAGAATATAATAATGTTAAAGAGAATCACACAGGACTACAATTTCCTGAAAAATAAAAAATAAAATAACAAATTGGAGAAACAAACTACTCAGGCCACGTTGACTTAGGTGGTTCTGGGATGAGGCCGTCCCCATGGCAAAGTCTGGAACATCTGCATCCTTTGATAGCCTCACAGAGAATGAATGACAAACTAGGGTTGATTCACATATTTATGCCAACTTCTACAGGCATACCCCTCACCCACCTCCCTGGGGTGATTTTAACCCTTGTCAGCTCTGAGTGGATTGTCCAGCTGTCTGAAGCTTCAGGGTTTCCCGGCCTCCTGAGCAGGGGTTCTTTCATTATACTTTCATCTCTCTGTTAAGTTTGGGAACATAGACTTAAGACAATAAACGTGCCCACTGATTAGATGAGGGAATATACACATCTGTAGACTAAATGTCTCTCTGTATAAACAACCATTCTTTGATCTCTGTCCCTAAACAGAACATAGCTCTTACTGACTGTTTATCAAGGGCCTGGCCAGATGTCCTGTAATTTCCATAGACATTTTTCTTATACTATATGCCATATACAATTGGACATAATTATGGCTAATGCAGGAAACAGACCTTCTTACAACCTCTGTTGCCCAATGGACTAATTCAGAGGAGTTTTGTCACCTATCAACATACAAAGGATGCTACATACCAATTTACAAGGGAAAGTTACATGTTTATACCAACACAATATCATGTGGAGTTATGCCCATGCTGATGCGAAATCAGCTTTTCCACTACAAACTTGTTATGCCTTTTTACAATTACCCATTATATCTGTCAATCTGTCTTTCATATGCACCTACAAAAAGAGGCTTAGTCCACTTTTGTGACATTGCTCATTCTAAAAATGTATTGGAGCAAATAGCTGTCCAATTCAGAACATACCTCTAGGAACTAAATTTTCCAAACAGTCCTTTAAGGCAAAGCTGTATCCAGGGAAGAGAACATGACATGGGCCAGTGCTGTTTTACCCATGTAAGGGCTCAATAATGTCAACCAAATGTCTACATTCAATGTATTGAGCGGCTCTTTAAACCAGTGCTGCACCCACTGACTGGACTATCACTGTATGATTGGGGCACTTATCTTTAGCGGATCCTGTCTTACCATTGCCAAGAGAAAAAGAGTTTTGAATTGCAGAACAAAGTTATTGAAAAGTTTTTAGGCATAAAATGAAAGTAACTTATGAAACAAGTATATTCTAATCTATTTTTGTGACTGTAAATCATATTTCCTACTCTTCAAGAATGCCTGGGGAACTCATGAAATTTGGAGAGTTCATCTGGATAGCTGCTAGTGTAGACCAGCCCCAGGATCCCACCCGATTTACTATTTACCACAAATCACATAATTAATAGAGATGTTCGGTTCCACGACGAATCGAGTCCCAGCTTGGATCACTTTTAGAGTTCGGAGTAGAACTGAGTCCCGGCTCGGGTCTACTGTAAGTTCGGAACTTGGACTGGTTTTAGATTGCATGTAAACAGGTCTAAATTACATGATGTTAGCTATTTTTATCAATTTTAATGCAATCCAAAGCCAAATCTGAACCAAAATGCTTGAGGTTGGTATTGCCATAGCCAAAACCATATAATTTGAGGGTGATTTTCCCAAAACCAAAACACAGGGGTCCAGGCACATCTCTAATAATTAATGGCCCATGTACCCTATGCACAAATGATGGCACGAATCATGTCATCATGTCATCCCCTACAGTTGCCCCTTGTACCTCCTCCTCCAGCATCTCCTTTAGGGAAGTCCAAAAAGTAGGCAAATATGCCATAAAAATATTTAAAAATATATTTTTAGTTTAATCAATCATGGGACCATTTGTAAATTGTTTTGCCATAAAAATAAAGCTATCGTTCAATACCACAAATATTCTCATCTTAGCTATGTCTATTTATTAAGGACTCATTATAGGCAATTAGTTTGAACGGGCATAATAGACATTATGAAATGTATTTTGTGTATATTCTTTTGAACTCTAGATTAAAGCAATAGCCACTGCTAGTTTTGTAATATAATTTGACTGCTTGCTGTACAGCCAATATATTATAAGGTCCTTGCTTTGCTGATATAAATTTACAATTAATGTTTGCAGTTTTGCTTTACCACGCTTCCACATTTTCTTAGATCTCATTTTTTCCTCATGTATCTCTGGGCCAGTATTCTGCTTGGTTTGCACAATTTCCATTACATTCTATACTGACTTCTCATAAAAAATTATCATAAGGATTATTTTGCATTTCTGGGTCTGGCAAAGAGTTGAACGAAAATCAGGTATATGTAGTTTCCCAAAAAATGCATCTATGCAATCTAGTTGTATGCATCTCACTTTGTGTCCAACCCCCTACACTGTATGTGTGCTTCATTCACTGCTAGTAATTATCCTGCACTTAGTCACACCCTATACTTAAATTTGTTGATACACCTTTGCTGACCTTTGCCTTTGTGGGAATGCTCCATACAGTCCAGTTCCACCTCTTCAGTCATGGGGGAAGCGATTGAGATTCATATAACTCAGCATTGCCCTATCTTACATCCACTAAGTTTTAAGACTCACTCTGCAAACAAGGCAAATCGGTGAATATTCAACTCATCCACCCCTCTGTGTTCCTTTTTGTGCCAAATTTCCCTTTATCTGAGCATTTCCTTTTGTTTCACTTACTATACCCTACATTTCTTTCTTCTATTCAAACTAGTGTTTGCCTATTTCATTGTAGGTCAGTTATGCCGCCTCTGTAGCCTCGCTGAGTAATCGCCTCTTATACCCATCATTCTTCCGCACTGCTCCTAGTGACGATAAACAGTCTCGGGCCTTAGCTAAGCTGGTCTTCACCATGGGCTGGAAATGGGTTGGATTGCTTTCACTCAACAATGATTATGGCATCCTGGGCTCCCAGATCCTCAAAGAAGAACTCCAGAACATCGGGGTGTGCATTGCTTACCATGAGACTTTTGGTCAAGGGACCTCTTTGAAGAAAATTCAGTCTATAGCCAACATTATTGTTCAATCATCAGCCAAGGTTGTCATAGTGTTCTCTAGGGATCCACAAATCAACCAGTTAATAGAGCTGTTCTTAGAGAGAAAGGATGTGGAACGAATATGGCTGTCCAGTAATGGGTGGTCAACCTCTCCATTGCTCTCCATCACAAGGTTTAGTCATACAATGGTTGGAACACTGGGCTTTTCATTGCACGAAGTGGAAATGCCGGGGTTTAAAGAATTTCTAATGGGTATCCATCCATCCACTTCACCCCCTCAGGACATCTTCATAAACACCTTCTGGGAGATTATTATTGGCTGCAGCTGGACGAATGCGAGTGCTGACCGAGGGAACAAAATGGTGTGGTGCACAGGAGAGGAGAAGTTGGAAGGATTCATTACCAAAAAATATGACAATAATCACTTGGATCTCAGGGTTCAGTATTTAATATATAATGCGGTGTATGCTGTGGCTAATGCCCTCCATAACCTAATATTCTCTTGTGCATTCCACCAGGAGGTCACCATACCTGGAAAATGCGTGGACCTCACCAACATCAAGCCATGGCAGGTAATACATTTCCTTTCCAATCCACCTATCAGGAGCGATGTCAGTAATGGATGAGAATCATGTCCCTGTTAGATAATGCTTACATGTAACTAGATACAGTAGCTTTGTTCCTTACAAACTTCTAAAGGAGTATTTCACCAAAATGAATGCAATTCTATTGCATTTTCTAATTTCTCAATATGTTTTGGCTCTGCAAGATTTCTAAGTAGATGTTGGTTTGGGTAATAGTCCGGGTGGTGCCAGCTGATATGGAAATACATTTGGGAACTGTGAAAAAAACAAAAACAAATCTACAGGTGAAGTTAGGTTTATTGACTGACCGTGGATATCTTGAACAGCTATTTTTGTAATAATTTGTTAAGCTAGACTCTTTCTATTACCTTATATTTGTAATCCACCAGAAATTGTCCTCAGCGCTCTACATAGGGGAGAATTTAGAGCACACTTAACAATATTAAACAATATTGAACAATGCATAGTCAACAACCAGCCAATAATACATAATTATACAATACAAAATTATATAATGACCAGTCAACAGCAAATTGGCAGATTGCAGATACATACAACAGAATTGCAGATCCAGCTTTTGACAAGGCAGCCACCATCAGGGATACGGTAGGTAGCACCCTTGTGAGGTAGGCTGGGTGCATACTGCATATTGCATTTGTATGTGTGACTCCAGCCCACCCCCACCTACACCTCCTGTGTTCTCCTCCTCCCCCAGGCAGACTTACTGCATTGCATACATGGTGTGCCAGGATTTGTACAGAAACATACTAATTGAGTGCTATGGGCCAAGGCTCCACGTTAAATTTCGACAGGGCATGGGTCATAGTAGAGATGAAGGGGGATTGGGTCAGTTGACTGGCTGTTTCATTTGTATTTGCCAAATATATAAAAAGCAATGAAGCTCATCACATTGCTGGTCCTGATAGTATGGTCAAAAACAGGGCCGGTTCTAGGGGTGTTTAACCAGTGCGGTCGCACAGGGGCACCACCCATAGATGTCGCACCCCTCTCCAGGATCCAGATTTCAGTGGGACAGTACTGTCCCATTGTGCCACCCGTGGGCCGAAGTGGACCGTGGGTGGTTGGGGACCCCCGCAGCCGCAGCCGTGCGGAGGTGCCGGATCCCGGAGTCTGAATGGACACTGCGCGCATGCACGCGGCATCCATTCAGTGACGGGAGAGGGCTTGGGGAAGCCCAGCTAGTGAGGCTCCCCCCCAGCCTGACATTGTTTGGTGGCGTGCCATGCGGGCACGCCTCCAAATAACGTCACTGAGGAGGCGTGACCTATGGTAATTAGACCATGCCCTCATTTTCGGCCGCACTTCAGAGAGCCGGCACAGGGTGCTCCGACCCCTGGAGCCGGCCCTGGTCATAAATCACATGCATCGGTATAGAGTCCCAATTTGAGGGCTCTGGGCCTGATTCAGAAACGGGCGCTAATGCGATTGCAGCTGCAAAATTATGCTAATGCATGCCAAAGCACACTGCTGCCTTCTCACATGCCCACCACAGCACTTATCTGCGTAAATATCTGTAACATCGACGCACATCGAGCGGCCATCTGACCTTTACAGCAGGTATTACTGGCCGCAGCCTTGGCAGCTCTCCTGACACGCAGAGCTGTGCAGAAGATCGCATGGGCTAAGTTATTCATGTCCATGGAACGGCGTTCAGACTGTCAGACAGGCCTGCGTTTTTCCGACCACTCCCCATTACCACCCCCAAACTATTGACAGCCTGTCACTCACTTTGCGATGGGTTCCTCTGTGCGTCCGTAATCGCAGTGCGACAGCTGTGCACGAGCAGTGTGGCTTATACCCATGCCTGATGGTAAACAATCGCTCGATTCGCATGTGTATTCGCCATTGCTTCCATCTCTGAATCAGGCCCTCTGTCCTGCTACTGGGCAACTAGGGAAGTCTGTCCATTCTCTACTGTATAGCACTAACCTGCCACCGGTATGTCTGGCAGCTGAATGCCGATTGTAGCGCTATGCAAACCCTGGATCCCAAACATGGTTGCACCCCCTGTCCCGAGATGCTCACCTCTAATGTTGGGAGGAATGGAATGGTCCTAACCCTAAACAGTGAGGCCTGTATGGGATCAGGAGCTGCTAACGAGTGCTGTCTTAGTACTCTCTGCATTTTGTTCAGGTTCCGTTGGATAACTTTGCTCCAGTTTAAAACACATAAATATATGAAGCAATATGGGACTCTCATTGTTTAGCATTTATGAACCATCCTGTTAGCGGAACATGTGGCAAACGCTTTATCTTGAATTGATATTTTATATAAAAATAACATGTACTCATTTACTGGATGTTAGCAGTGTACTGAGGGATTTGCTACATAACCCTTTCCTTTCAACCGGAATCGGTATGTAATGCCACCAGATGTGTTCCCGGCGGACGTAATACCGTCACCGGAAGCCCAAACAGTGGAGATCCCGACTGGGGCTGGTAAATACCCTAATTCTCCCCCCTTTCCCCCCTTTCCCCCCCTAACCCTCCCTTAGTGGTGCCTAACCCTAATCATCCCCTGGTGGTGCCTAACCCTAAGTTGGGGGGACTAACCCTAAACCCCCCTTCCCGCACCCTAAACCTAACCCTCCCAGGGAGGTACCTATCCCTAACCTTCCCTGGTGGTGCCTAACACTAACCTCCCCCTTTTGGTGCATAACCCTAACCCCCCCTTCCTGCACTCTAAATCTAACCCCCCCAGGGGGATGCCTAACCCTAACCTCCCCTAGTGGTGCCTAACCCTAACCCCCCCTTCTTGCACCCTAAACCTAACCCTCCCAGTGGGGTGCCTAACCCTGACCTCCCCCTTTTGGTGCATAACCCTAACCCCCCATTCACGCACTCTAAACCTAAACCCCCCAGGGGGGTGCCTAACCCTAACCTCCCCTGGTGGTGCCTAACCCTAAACTCCCCCCAGTGGTGCCTAACCCCCCTTCCCGCCCCCTAGACCGAACCCTCCCGCGGGGTTGCTGAACCCTGACCTCCCCCCAGTGGTGCCTAACCCGCGTGGGGGAGGGTTAGCGTTAGGGTTCCCGGGGGGGGACTTAGTGTTAGGCACCTCCCCGGGAGGTTAGGTTTAGGCTAGGGGAAGGGAGGGTTAGAGTTAGGCACCCCCCTGGAGGTTAGGGTTAAGTTAGGGGGAGGGAGGGTTAGGGTTAGGCACCCCGGGGGAGGAGGTTAGGGTTAGGCACCCCTCGGGGGACTTAGGTTTAGGTGGCGGGGAAGAGGGGGTTAGGTTTAGGCACTTAGAGGGGGGTTAGGGTTACGCACTTGGGAGGGGGGGGTTAGGGTTAGACACCCCTAAGGGAGGATTAAGTATAGGGGGGGAATTAGGTTAGTTAATACTTACATTAGGATGATCGGGATTTCCTCCGCTGTCGGGTAGCCTCTGTCGGGATTTGAACCATGCGGCCAGCGGTAAATCATACCGATTCCCATGTAGGACAGCCTAGACACCCAACATCTAGGCGTATATTTACTAAAGTGCAAATTTTTATAAGTGTAGATGTTGCCCATAGCAACCAATCAGATTCCACGTATCATTTATCTAGCACTTTCTAGAAGATAATAGCTAGAATCCACTTCTAAAAACCTGCACTTTAGTAAATATTCCCAACTATGCAAATGTAACATGAGGAGGACACAGAGAGATTTCTTCTGGTTTCAACAAATATAGTTTTATGTTGCTGGAAGAATTAAACTACATATTAAAAAAAGCAGGTGTTCTATAGGAAATGTTATACAAATTAAGCAATTAAATCAAGAAGTGAGAATTGTAAACTGAAATATATTGGGGACATTGCTAAATAGATTAGTTTTGTATTTGGTTGAGATTAATAAATGCATTTGTAGCGGGTAAAATCAATCTTTCTTTGATTTTGTCTGATTGGTATGGTGGGGCATAAAGGCGTCATAGTCAGCAGATACAGTATATGTGGTGCAGGATGTGGTTGGGGAGCACTGTCTGGGGCAGGATAGTGTCTCAACCCAAGGGGGAGCTAGTGAGTGGTAGTGGCACTAGCGCTAACACTGGCTGCCGCACGTGTCTGGTGCTCACCTATCAGTGCAGCTGGCGTATGTGTGCATTTGTTGTCACCTTTCCCTCTTCAGCCCCTTTTACCATTTATTTGAAATAATTTGTGACACAATTTTCACCAAATACAAGTCTTAAGGGGTTATTAGGAAAATTGTAAGACATTATTGCAAATTTAAAAAAAAATCCTCAACTTATAGTCAGAAAACCAATGCATTTTTTATTATGGCTATTATAAATTCCTCAGGCAAAACCTCTGCAAATCAGCAGCTATGAAAACCCCAAAAACTTCAACAAAGAACCCAATTTGTGTTTTACCACTTATGACCAGCAGATGGCCATGTAGAGACAAAATTACATTTAAAATCGGGGTGGCGAGAATTGCATCATCATGCCACACCCACTGATTCTCAATGGCGTGACTTGCCTTACTGCATATGAGTTATCAAAGGCTTTCGCCGTTGCGCAATTCATATTACGTCACCATGCGTGGGCCATGATTTTGTAGATAGAGTAATTGTGCCTTAATGAGCAGCCATACTGTATCTCCTGTCATGGAGGTTTGCTGAAAATTGCAGTAGAGTTGGCATGTATGATTTAGATGCAATATTCTCACTGAACTACAGTAACCAACCAGCATTAAGCTTTTATCCGTCTAGTTCAAATTGGACAATGACAATTAAAGCAAGTGCCTGATTTCCCAAGTAATTATTTTGCACTTTAATGCAAAATTAACAAAGGAGCCATATTGGCGATGATCTACAAAGAGCCATATGTTGTTACCTCATATAACTGCGTAACTATTAGGTGAGTCAAGGTGAGATTGCAACTATTTTTTGTTTAGAGGGTAGGGGGACAGGGGAAATTTACACACAACTCCTCCCCAAGTTCTGTCTTAAAACATGTTTGATGATGGCTGGATAGATCATGGAGGATTACTATATACTGTACCTTTTATCCATCTCTTTTTGTGCCTAAATCACTATAACAATGTTTAGTTTGGCCAAAGAAAGACTTTATACTGTATCTCTGTATTGTCTTATGGAATAGGGTGAATTCCCCCTATGCTTTTCTCCATATCTTAGTGGTGGGACGTGAGAAATATGACAATATACAACTTATTCATTGTTCTTGTAGATCTTTCACCATCTGAAGAGCGTCTACTTCAAAAATCGGATGGGAGAAGAAATGTACTTTGATTCCAATGGAAACCCACCGACTGACTATGATCTTCTGAACTGGCAGCGGAACTCAGATGGCACCATTGCATTTGTGTAGGTCGGACGCTACAAAATACTTGAGCACCAAGAGAATGAGTTGAACATCAATATCACTGCCATCAAGTGGATCACTGGAGTCCAAGAGGTATGATGTCCCTCAGATGCAGAGAAATATAAAACATGGAGGACAATTTAGCCTCTGACCTCAGAACATGGTAGATGATGACTGATAAATGATAGATCTGATTTCCATTTCCAGATCCCTATCTCCGTGTGTAGTAACAGCTGCTCGCCTGGATTTCGGAAGGCTTCTCTGAAGGGACAACCCATTTGTTGTTTTGGCTGCATTCCATGTTCAGAGGGGGAAATTTCCAACCAAATAGGTATATCTACTGATTTTTCATGTTTACCCCATTTTCTAATGGGTCACTTTTTTGTGCTCCCACCTCATCTCCCACTGATCTAGAGCTTGACGAACCCAACTTCTACCTCATTCATATCTTCTATCAAAACGAAAAAGATGCAAAATAAGAACATTCTGCAACTTGTGCAAGTAAATAAAATGTAGTTTGTGGCTGATCCCAAGGTGCGACCCATCCTCTGTGTAACTCCTAGATATATTGGTATATTTTGTGGGTTTAACTTCAAAACATAAAATTACACTTATAATAAGTGCAAAATGTACTGTTCTTGGCACTATTAGTTCTGCGATAAATTACGAACGAAACCTGCTTAGAAGAAAGGAGGTGGCTTGCAGAAGCCACCACTAGCCTTAGGATATGTTGCCTTTCCTTAAATCTAGATATTTTGACTTTTTCTTTCATTTGCACCTTCCTGAATGTAACAGAAATGTTTCTTGAAAGACATAAAACGGCATTTTCCCTGTACACACACAAGAGAAAAATGTTGGCCAACACCAATGTCTGTGGCCTTATTTGTACATATAATGGTAAGAGGATCCTCTTTGTTCCTTGATTCTAGTATCCACAAAGGTCTCCATGTGAGCCTTTAGATTTGTTTTTCAAGTGCAGAATATATAAAAAATTTCAGTTAGGCATCTATTACTCAGTAAGACTTCAAATAGCTGTATTTCACAGGTGTGATCATTATATTCAACATTTATTTTTAGAGTGCCACAGATTTTGCCACATACATTCTTATAGGTGTGAAATACATAAAAATCATATGACTATAATGGACATGGTATATGACATGATATGGTATATGATAGGTATAAGCATAGTAACCTTTAAAATAAATAGCACATGAGCAAGCAATTACAGCTACTGTAGTAGAATAGAAATACAAGTATGAATTATATACATGTGTGTGAACAAACAGCAGAAGATCCTGCAGAAGATATGGCATCAGGGCCATACAAGCAGAAGATACAGTACAGCATAAGATATGATATTAGGGCTTTACAAGGTAGGCAGGACAAGACACATAAGATAGAATGGACACTGCCTGTGACAGTTTACAACTGAGATGGGTGTTGGCTCTGCTATTTTTAAGGTTGAACCTGGTGAAACATAAGGACCTCTTCTGATAAGTATTTTTACAGTAGGCTACCTGTAGCTTGAATAAAATGAACTCTGAGCAATATCTATTTTGTCTTCCAGATTCCAGCAACTGTGTTCTATGTAGCCCCGACACATGGCCCAATGAAAATAAAACAAAGTGCATCCCTAAGGCCATAGAGTTCCTGTCCTACTGGGAACCCCTTGGAATAACCTTGACTTCTACCTCTATCTTCTGCTTCTTCACCACAACAAGTATCTTGTGTGTCTTTGTAAAGTACAAAGACACAGCCATTGTCAAAGCCAATAATAGTGATCTCACCTATTTACTCCTTGCCTCACTAGGTTTAAGTTTCCTCTGCTCTCTACTTTTCATTGGAGAACCTCAAAAATTCACCTGTCTCTTCCGTCAAGGAGCTTTTGGAGTTATCTTTGTTCTTTGCATTTCGTGCATCTTTGCTAAAACTCTTATGGTTGTCATAGCTTTCCGGGCAACGAAACCAGGAAGCAACATGAGAAAATGGCTGGGACCAAAGGTTCCAGCTTTGAATGTCTCCATCTGCACCTTCATCCAGTTTTTTATTTCTGTCTACTGGATTCTATCCTGCCTTCCATTCCCAGAGAAGAACAACAAGATAATGCCTGGTGTCATCATCTATCAATGCAATGAATGCTCAGCCACCCTGCTCTGGTGGATGCTGGGATACATGGCCTTTCTAGCCTGTGTCAGTTTCCTTGTTGCGTTCCTGGCCAGGAACTTGCCAGACAGCTTCAACGAGGCCAAGTGGATCACCTTCTCCATGTTGATCTTCTTGAGTGTCTGGATCTCCTTCGTCCCCGCTTATCTCAGCACTCGGGGCAAGTTAATGGTGGCTGTCGAGGTGTTTGGAATAATTTCTTCTAGTGCTGGAATCCTAAGTTCTTTTTTCTTTCCTAAGTGCTATATTATATTATTTAGAGCTGATCTCAACACTCGTGAGAACCTCCTGGGCAAAGTGAACACCCAGAAATCTCATATCTAGGTAATGCAGACTCTTGAAAAACAAGTATAAATTGCATTGGAGATACAGGATAGAGTGTAGGAGCTCCATATACATAATTAGTGGAAATGGCCATGGAAAATAAATTAATGAGTATAAGTTAATTCATATCTCAGGGGTTATATATATTTTTTGCACTGTGCCTTTAAAAATATTATATTGTAGCTGTTCATGTAGATGTGTACTATGATTATGAAGGTTCACCTGCTGCCTAGACATAGGACAAGCATCCATTTTATAGACTAAATAGTAATGTACATGACAATGCAACTAAACAACTTTACTAAGAACTAGGGACAACAGTGAAGCATGAAGCATTTTACTAGGTCTTAGTAAACTAATAGGTTGTGGTCCCACAAATTTTGGTTCTTTCTAGGTGGATATTTTGTAGCACAAATCAAAACCTGCATCAGAAGGTCAAAAGGTCCTTTACAAAAGTGGAAAAATTCACAATTAACGCTGCTTTGTGATGTCACAAACCTACTTTTGAGCAAATACACAAAGGAGGGCAGATTTACTAAATGTTGGATTATCAAAACTGCTCATGATCGGCAGCATTGATCAATGGATTTCAACTGGCAATGATCAATAATCAATGCTAAATCAAGCCTGTTTAGCATTAATTATCATTGAATATTAATCAGTCAACGCCATCAATTGCCAGCGGCTTTGATAATCCGATGTTTAGTAACTTATGCCCCCTAGATGTAGTGGAAAGCAATTGAAGCCCAGACAGTAGTATTTTATAACTATGCTACACTTAGGAACTGATGAATGAAAGGTTTGTTCCTATAGCAGCAGCAGTAGGAGGGACCTTGAAACGGTATTTTCATCATTCTTACCCTACGCTTTTTGGTGGACTGGCCAATGCTGCAAATGTAGCTGTAGACTGATTTTCCAGTAGCTGGAACACAGTCATGCCCCCATGAAAACTGGAACACAGTTGTGCCCCCATGAATGAGTTAGGTGAAGAATTAGGCACACTTCTGCAAATAACACGTAGAAGATAATTGATCTTCAGGAACCATATTGTACACCAAATATATATATTGAACAAAACCTGTTATCACAACTCGTCCAGTACAACATTAAAGTAATAATAATAATAATAACAATAATAATTATTATTATCCTTTATTTATATGGCACCACAAAGGTTCCGCAGTGCCTCACAAAGTACATAAACAAATGAGCAAACACAAAAAACGTCAACTTAAAGTACAAAACAATACAGTATAAGTACACAGTTTATAAACATTACTGCAATAACAATCATAACACAAAAAAACATGCAGGGCATCAGCAACCAAGTGTTAAGTGCCCTTGTGGGGAGTTTGGAGTAGGTGATCCTATGAGTGAAGGAAGGAGAAGCACATAAGGGAAGAGGGCCCTGCTCGTGTGAGCTTACATTCTAAAGGGGAGGGGCAGACAGACAGGGGTGACACAGATAAGGTAGACAGTGAGGAAGAAGCATGTAAGTAGCAGGTTAGGATGAGAGCTGGAAGGCTTTGAAGTAGTGAGTCTTCAGAGCCCATTTGAAGATTTGTAGAGGTGGAGAGCCTGAAAGGGAGAGGGAGAGAGTTCCAGAGGAAGGGAGCAGCACGGGCAAGATCTTGTAGGTGGGAGTGGGAGGAAGTAATCAGTAGGAAAGTGAGGCGGCGTGTATTTGTAGGAAAGGGACGAAGTTTAGTGTGATGCAGATGAAGGTGTGGTGAGATGATAGGGAGAGGGAGAGGAGGGTAGGTGCAGAGCTTAGTGGTGGGGTAGTAGGACCATTGTGGGAGAGAAAAGAATGAAATTGGAGTAACAGGAGAGGAGGGGGAGGGAAGCAGAGGGGAGGAATACAGACAGAGGAAAGGAAAGAAGGGGAGGAAGAAGTGGAAGAGACTAGGGGGGGAGGATAGAGGTGGGAACAGGGGGCAGAATAAAGGATTAGGTAGGCACTGAGTAAAGGGAGAATTTGAAGAAAACATGGTCACGGTGTGGATGAGGTAAAAGGGGGAGGAAAACTGGAAGTAGGAATAGTGTCTGTATGAGAACAACAGATTTTGTTACATTGCTGGTGATAGAACACTGTTGGTGAATATGTACTGTATGCTCGATTACAATTTTTTTTTATTGAGTGGAATACATGTGATCTAATGGGTTTAGAAAAAGCAATGGTAAATCAGATCGTATATGTAAGGTTAAAGAGGTTACTACGCATTGGTACTAATATAAAGTAAGTTTCTAGTGAAAAAAAAGAGAGGGAGCACAAATAGTAGCAAGTAACTTGTTAATGTCTTTGCAATGATTAAACAAGGAGCTCAGTGTTGCATGTCCTGGTTATGCAGGCAGCAGGTATTTGTTGTGAAGAGGTCGTGAACTCACACTTGATGCTCCATAGGTGTCCATAGGTGTCCATATGCAGTGTGGATTGTAGTTTAGTTTTTGTGTGATGAAATATTCTCCTTCTGTCTTACTTCGGTTTAACGCAGGTGTAACGCTGAAATTTTTGCTAAATTCTATTTTGCACTTGTGAATCTGCTAACTACAGCCAAGGCCTGCAGTCTAGTGAATGATATTTAAGTAGAGATGTAGCCAAGTGTGCACCCTAATTAATGACAATCCCCTCCACTGGCCAACAATACAGACCCAGCAATAAAATGGCTTAAACAAACATGTGACACATACCAAACATTTAGGACTTAAAATCAATCATGTCTACACTCAATCTAAAGACTGCAGATAGTACTTATGGCAGTTTATATACAATAAAATATTACAAGGCACCAGCAGAGGTCAGATAACAATTGCTGATTACCTTCAAACAGAGCAGCACATCAGGAGTAATGTTCTGCAGCAGACTTCAGATAATAATTGCTGATTATCTACTAAATTCAAACAAAGCAGCACATCAGGAGTAATGTTCTGCAGCAGAGTTCAGATAACAATTGCTGATTACCTGTTGAAGACAGAGATAGGAGGGGTCAGTTCATTCAATATCAGAGGATATAACCAGTAGTGCCGATGTAATGCCAACATTTTCCCTAAATTCTATTTTGCACTTGTGAAATCTGCACTAATGAATCTGCTAACTACAGCCTAGGCCTGCAGCCTAGTGAAAGTAATAATAATAATAATAATAATAATAATAATAATAATAATAATAATAATAATAATAATAATAATAATGTGTTTTATAATACTGTTTGTCATAGCTCTGATTGTAAATATATGATTAATATATAATATTTTTTTTTGGCTACTGTACATCTACAATACCCTCACTTAATTAATATAATGTGGTCTCCTAGACATTTTGAATACTTAGGGGTAAATTTACTAAAGTGAGAATTTTTAGAAGTGTAGATGTTGCCCATAGCAACCAATCAGATTCTATGTAACATTTAACAAGCACCATCTCTAATGGTGCATGCACACGGTACGATATCGTTCATCGATAAATCATTCATATCGTTAATTTTTATGTAGCGAACGACCAACGATGTGAGTTCCCGTATTGACGATAATAATATCTATGGTCGTCCGTACATGCAGGCTAACTTGGACGATTGCATCAAGATTTGCATGTTCACAGATGTGGCAGGATGACTTCACTGAAAGATATCTATCATAGATAGAAAATATTTTGGCTTTGGCGGGACGGCAACTCTGATAGGAGCCTGTCCCAGCAAGGACAATTGCAGTAAAGTGATGCAGATGTGCCCAGTTACATTGTGGCTGATCGCACCACAAACGTGCGCAAACATGGCACCATGCAATTCCCTGCACCTGCATACGATACGGTATGCTATGGCACCACTGTGATCGCACCATGCATTCCTATGGAGGCGCGGTCGCGTATGCAGTGCATGTATCTGATCTCAGACGCGCATCTCGCGCTATGCGTGGCACAATTAGCTGCGCCAATGGCAAGGATGTAGCCGGGCTATTGCTATTATTATGATTAGCTTTTATTTGTAAGCATCACAAAATGTATGTGGATCATGATGAGTAAACATACAAAACATTTCACAGGGCATTAGATTTTAAATACAATACACAGTGGAATGCCATAGCATAAGTACCAAACCACAGGCTGTGTAGGACAGATAACTGGGGCATGGGTTGTTCATCTTGCTGAAGCTAGAAGGAGTCATGGGTGGGAATCAGTTCTGTACTCAGTGATCCTGTACCTAATGTATGTGCGAGCAGAGAGAGTCACTGAAGAGGAGAAGGAGATAAGAGAGGAGAGCACTGGGCAAGGCTGCCATCAGGATGGACTTCCTGGACTGGAGTCCTAAGCCCAGACACTTGGCTCCTACTGTCCACCCGCTCCTACCACCATGAAATAATGTGAGAGAGGGCCTTGCTCCTTCTGCCCACCCGTTCCTACCACCATTCAATAAAATAAGAGGGGGGCCCGATCTTACCACCTGCCCGCACCAAGCAATAAGGTTTTTTTTCTTTTGCGAACCGATGAGTATGACATCATGACGTCTCGTCACGCCGCGCCGCTGAAAATGAGAGGATCCATGGCACGTGAGGAGCAAGAACAGAGGAAGGTAAGTGTCAAGCAAATGCAGGGGCTGTCTAGTGCTAGACATAAGAGACAAAGCAGGGCTGGAGCTACAGAAGGTTGTTGCCTGGGGCTAGGGTGACACACCGTAGGGCTGGAGATACAGAAAGGTGCTGGATGGTGCTAGGAAGACATCTATCGGCTGGAGAGACAGAATGGTACTGGCTGAGGATAAGGAGACACTGCAGGGCTGGAGAGACAGAAGGGGACTAGCTGAAGCTAAGGATAAATCACAGGGCTGGAGAGACAGAAGGATACTGGCTGTGGCTAGGGAGACAGCAAAGGGCTGGAGAGACAGAAGGGTACAGGTTGGGGCTAGGGAGACATCAAAGGGCTGGAGAGACAGAAGGGTACTGGTTGGGGATAGGGAGACATCAAAGGGCTGGAGAGACAGAAGAGTACTGGGGCTAGGGATTTGTAAGGATCTGATACTTAATTGGCTTGATAATGTTTGGCCAAATTATTTGACTGAAATATTTTGTGTAGGGAATAGGTAGAAGGTGGCTATTTTGTCATAGGGCCAAAAGTAATAGGGTTTGAGTTAAAGTAAAAACTCCAACTCACACCTTCTCACATTTATTGAAGGTGCGAGTTGGTGCCGGTACTCACAAATGTAAAAGCCTGCGAATTTTTGAGCTCGAGGCTACTACACTATGCGAATCTGTGCGAGTATTTCCCTATGTAAACTCACACCTTTCAATGCGAGTAGCATTAAAAGGTGCTAGTTACACAGAAGCCTTCACAGATCAGTGAGATCCGTGAAGGCTTCTGTCTGTGTGTTTAAAAAAAAAGAGACGTGCACCCCCTCCCCAGATGCATAACTAGCCCCGGCCCTGTACAGCCTGTGCTGGTTTGTAAAATACAGGGGCCAATATGTGTAGGGGGGCCATGTATTTTAAGAACCAGCACCGGGCTATTTAAAGCCTGTCCTGGTTCTAAAAATACAGGGGCCAAAATGCGTAGGGCCCCCCCATATTTTAAGTACCAGCACGGGGCTTTTCTGCTCTGGTCCTGGTTGTGGTAATACAGGGGACAAAACGGGTAGGGGTCCCTGTAATTTCCATAGCCAGCACTGGACTCTTTCCAGCCGGGGGGTGCGTAATGCCACAGCCAGGGAAACCCTTTCACAGGGTTCCCTGGCCAAAACATTACCCCTGACTGCTAGTCAGCCCAGGCTGGGGATCTCTTGGGAGGTGGAGAATCCCCCAATAATGGGCCCCCTCTCCAGGGCACCCCAGACCTAGACTGATAGCCCCAGGGCTATCCCCGGCACCACTGGCCCGTGGGTGCCGGGTTGATAGTGTAGTGTGTTGTAAAAATTAGATGTGAAAACATTGTCTTTAGCTGTGGAACTATAGGTCCCAGCAAACCTCTCCCGCATGTTGGTACTTGGAGAACCACAAGTACCAGCATGCAGGGCATTACGGGCCCGCTGGTACCTGTAGTTTCACAGCAAAAGAAATATAAAAAAAACACAGAACACACACACACCGTGACACTAAAAGTTTATTATAACATACATGCACACACACATGCACACTCACACTCACTAATACACATACTCACCTATTATCCCTGATGCTATCATGTCCCCTTGTCCAGTAGGAATCCATAAGGGTACCTGTAATAAAAATCCATTCTCACCTCTCCTATGCGTTGTTCATGTCCTCTTCAGTCCATGTAGGCATCCAGGGGGTTAAAATAAAAACACCAAAACCTGAAATCATGTCGGACAGGAGTCATTGCAGTAGCCGCCAGCCAATCAGCAGGCATCTCCGTCAGAGCTGCCCGCTGATTGGCTGTGGGCGGTCAGCCTGTCTCCTCCATAGACTTCAATGGTGTGAAATCTTCATTGAAGTCTACGGTGGGAACCGCGACATTGTATCCAATGATGAAACAGCAAGGCCGTGGACCCCTGCGGTAGACTCTGGCAGATCATAGCCAATTTATAGAGTTGGCCAGCATGAGAAGAGGTGGCCAGCTAATAACCCCTGACGGCATCACAGAGCGGGTCAGAGGAGCTGGAGCAGTGCGTCCTGGAGGTCCCTGCAGTGACATCAGTCCTGGCAGTTCTAGAATGGGTTTTAGTGGTGCTAGGAGGAGTGGAGGGGGTGAAGGAACCGGGAGTGCGGTCACTCGCATACAGGGCAAAGTGGCCAGAACAAGAACCAGCCATAATGAACAAAAAGTGAACGAGTTGCCACACACAGCCAATTGGGAGGGGACGATGACCTTTACAGTCGAAGGAATTGGAGCTAAAGGATCAAAATTCATAAAAATTTGAAAAACAAAGAATAAGAAAAAAAGGAAAAAAAGAAGGTTGAAAGTGTAGAAAAAGAAAAGTAATATGGGAAAAATTACAAAGAATAAGGCAAGAAAAGTAGGATGAGCATATAAAATGAATAGAGGGTGTAATGCCGGCATGCATGCATAATACTGTACATCCTGAATGCGATGTGTCATGATTCCTACCCATATACTTATACCCCTTTTACACCAGAGCAAAAACCCGGGTTTTTGCTGGGTCTACCTGGGTCACAGCTCAGTGTAAAAGGGTCCATGAAAAATAACCCAGGTCAAGTGACCCAGCAATCCAACCCAGGTAGCTACCAGGGATGGACCCAGGATGGACCCGGGTAATGGTGCAGTGTAAACGGTGCAAGCCGGGTTATCTGACCTGGGTCATGCCTAAAATTAGCTGATTGGTGGTTGTGGGGCAATCACCTCCCAATTTTTATGACCTCACAGGTTTAGCAGGGCAGACATGAGTTCAGTGTGAACAGGGCTGACCTGGGAGTAACCCAGGTGCAGTGTAAATGGGTCTGACCTGGGTCTGACCAGGATTGGAACCATGTCCAAAAACCCAGGTCGGACCTGGGTTTTTGGTGGAAAAGAGGTATTATTTACCAGGGATTCTGGTGTTCCAGGTGGAAAGAGAGCGATTTCCTGTCAGAGGGAACTAAAAGGCCGTCCCCTAAACTATCTCTAATTGACTCAAGAAAAAACAAGAGCAACAATAAATGAAAACACCTATCAATCAAAATATTTCAGTACTTAACCAGTTACCAGCCACAAACTAATTATTTTCGCTTTGAGCCTAATCAGCCCATTTTAATTTGTCTTGATTCTAGTGTTTCTGTATATCCTGATTACTGATAACTATACAGTAAAAGTGTATTTATGTTTATTTGTTTATTCTTCTTTGGAATTGTCTATTTTATATAAATAAATGTGCTATTTGCTCTTCCAAAATATTGGTCATTTATTGTGTCTGTGGGTAGATATAATTTGGCTTACATCTCTGTCATGGGGGGAAATTTGCTAAAGGTCAATTTTAATTGCTTTTGATCGATCTTGGGGCCCGAGTCAGACCCGTTCGCACGCAGCTGGCCCGATTTTTGCTATCTGCGCATGCATAAAAGACGCAGTGCACATGCACGAACCAGTCATAGCGATCGGGAAGCGATCGCACATTGAACATAGATGGCTCACTAGATTGAGTGACAGGACGCACCGTTTGTGGGTGGTGACAGGGGGTGGCTGAAAGAAATGGGGGTGTGGTGGTGCGAACGCAAGCGTGTCTGAGCGTCTTAACGCCATTTCTAGGGTGTACATAATTAAGAGGTAGTGTCATAGTACACGCCGCTTGGCTGTTTAACATACAGCAGCACTCGAAGTGCTTGCGGAAGGGTATGGTCAACCACAAGTGCTGCGTATGCATCCAAAGGTTCTCGATGTTACTGATTGTCTTATTCACTTCCTGGAGATGACATAGGTTGCAAAGGGAAAGTGGGTTTCTTATGTCAGGCTGGTGGGTGTCTAAAAACATATGAGGGATCGCACGGCAAGACATAGTGGGAGGGCTAATGGCTTGCTTGCGATTGCGGAATTTGCATACTGTACGGCTGCATGCAAATGCAGTCTAGCAAGTGGGTTTGAATCTGGCCCTAAAGCCCAAGGAGTCACGGTGCTTTTATACACAGATGGCAAAGGCCCAAAAAGTAATGGCGCTTATATACACAGAGGGCTAAGGTCCAAGGAGTCATGGTGCTTGTATACACAGAGGGCTAAGGCCCAAGAAGTCATGGTACCTGTATACTCAGAGGGCTAAGGCCCAAGGAGTCATGGTGCTTGTATACACAGAGGGCTAAGGACCAACAGGGGCGCCGAGAGGGGGGGCGGGGAATATTTCCCTGGGCCCGGGCTTCCTGTTGGGGCCCGGCGGGGCCCCCACCTTCCTTCTCTCTCCCTCACAGCAGCCCAGCAAACAGCAAAGGAGGCACATACTGGTATACACAGAGGGCTAAGGCCCAAGGAGTCACAGTGCTTATATCCACAGAGGACTTTTGATCAAGGAGTCACGGTGCTTATACACACAGATGGCTATTGCCCAAGGAGTCACAGTGCTTATACACACAGAGGATTATTGGCCAAGGAGTCACAGTGCTTATACACAAAGAGGGTTATTGTCCAAGGAGTCACAGTGCTTATACACACAGAGGGCTATTGCCCAAGGAGTCATGGTGCTTATACACACAGAGGTGCCCAAGGAGTAATGTTAATGTTACACAAATGTTAAATGTACAACCACAACAAGCACAGGTAATTTCCCCACCAGCACCAGTAAGGGAAATGGTCTCACCATTGATAGTGCAGGAAATATTAACACCCACAGCAACAATAACTGAGATAGTCACTCCCATACATAGTAGTAATAGGCTGAACCCTCCACCAGGTAACAAGGCCACAGGTAGTGGTGCAGTAGGCATCCACCCTGTCCGGACAATAACTGTTCCCACAGGGAATCCGGATGCACAGGGTATAATAGCCATGAGGGATGTAGTAATGCATTGTCCATGGACGAGAGCGGAGCTACATTCTATAATGACAGATTTCCCAGACCCTAGGAAGGAGTTAGCAAAGTGCCAAAAATTTGTAAGGGATTTAGGTAATGCTCATGAGCCAACCAACAAGGATTAGCGAGTGGTATTACGGGCATGTCTTCCACACAATACCGACGTGAAAAAGTTTATCAAGTCCTGTGTATTGGATGGAGATATTCCCATAACTGATGAAGGCAAACAAAATAACATAACCCATATTGTCACCCAATTAGCAATATATTTCCCAGTAGTAGTTAATTGGAGTAAAATTTTTACAATTAAACAGAAGGAGAGTGAGTCTTTAGCAGACTATTTTAACCGAGCTCTGCAGACTATTACCCAATACATGGGTATAGAAGATATTAAAGACGATACCCATCACCGGGAAATGACAGTAAGAGTGCTTATGGATGGTCTTAAAGACCTCCTAAAGACCATGGTTCAGACCACACTTCCTGGGTGGAGGGGAATTATTGTAGACGCACTCAGGGAATCTGCAATTGAACATGATAAAAACATCCTTAGGAAGAGAGAAATGCAGAGTGAGAAACTAATGGCTGTTAGTATTCAAGCTCTAGAAGTAATGAAAATACCACTGCAATGTTCCTATCACACACGGCCAAAATACACTCACCCCACACAACCTCCAAACTCATATCCTCATACCCAACCTCAATCTTTCCATTCTTCTCCACCTACACAACAACAACCTTTCAACACACGTCACTTATGAAGGTGTTTTAGAAGTAACAAGGAGGGCCACATAAGTAAGTTTTGCAAAGCTAGACCGTGGGAATTAACAAATCAGGGAATCCCTAGGTACCAACAGGAGGGGCACCCACAACTGTCAGAACAGTCTCAGCTATCACCTGCTCACATCGTGGCCGTGAATGCTGTATTGGAGGAGGACAGTTAGCTCTAGGGGTCAGGTCACACCTGTAGTCTACAGCCAGTCAGGTTAACTGGGGATACTAGGGAAGAACCTGTAATGATAATTGATGTAGCTGGTACCAAATATCCTTTTCTTGTAGACAGAGGGGCGACCAGATCAGTGCTAAATTCTTCATCCAATTTACAGGTAACCAGCAAGACAGTACCAGCAATGGGTGTAACGGGTAAAGTGAAACATTATCCTTTAACCAAATCGGCAGAGGTTACTATTGGTCCATTGCATACCAGGCACTCTTTTCTCCTGGCAGCAGCGGCCCCTACTAACCTACTGGGAAGGGATTTGTTGTGTAAAATTGGATGTGTCATTTATTGTACCCCTGATGGTATATTTTTAGATATCCCAGAGAGAGTTGAGCATTAGGTGAGGGATATGTTGGACACTCTCCAAAGGTTATTGTTCCACTCTACTGTTTCGGATAAAAATCCATCTCAGGTAGAACAGATGTTATCTCAAATACCAAGTTCCCTTTGGACCAAAGATGGACAGGACACTGGATTAATGGCAAATGTAGCTCCTGTAATGATATATCTAAAAAGTGGTAGGCAAGCTCCAAAAATTCCCCTGTACCCGTTAAAACCAGAAGTAGAATTAGGGGTTTGTCCCATAATTGAACGGTTATTGCAGCAGGGAATTTTAGTACGTACAGCAAGTGTAGCCAATAGTCCCATTTTTCCAGTAAAGAAGGCTGGGGAGAGGGGCTATAGATTAGTACAAGACCTTAGAGGGGATAATAAGGTAGTTGAAAGCCAATTCCCCGTAGTGTCAAATCCAGCTGTCATCCTTATGCAGATCCAACCAATTGCAACCCATTTTACTGTCATTGACCTCTGTTCTGCTTTCTTCTCTTTTCCCTTACACCCTGACTGCAGGGCCGGACTGGCCATCGGGCACTTCTGGCAAATGCCAGAAGGGCCGATGGGCAGATGGGCCGATTTGGCTGAAGCGCTGAGTGCAGGCTTACCCAGCCAGTGCTGCAGTGTTCAGCGTTTCCCCTGTTATTTACATGCGGCGTGGCTGCATCATAGCATAATGACATCATGATGCGGCAGCGTCATGACGTCATTGCGCGGGTGGCAGAATTGTAAATTGGGCAGCTTTATCCAGCTCCCGAGAGCTGGCAACTTGCTGGGATGCGGGCGCCTTCATGATGCTGCAGCGTCATGACATGCTGGGTTTGATGTGCGGCGGGGGCGGGGCCTTAGGAAAATTACTCCATTAGCTCCCGCCTTCTGTGAGCTGACTGTTGGGGGGCGGGGGCCGACTGGTGCACAGGCAGCACGACACCCACGGCGGCGGTGATGTCATTACGCATCTGGCCCAGCTCAGGGATAAAAAAGCGCGAGCGCGGCATGGGCGGGAAGCCGGGAACCTGAGTGGACTGGATGCCATTTTCGGATCGTATGAGTTGCTGACACAGACGGACGCCAGCTGAGACTGCAGCAGAGGCCCCAGTGCCCAGTGAATCATGTGTGCAGTCACACTGTCCAAGTGAGTGTGCACAATTTTTATTCCCCTTGGTGTGGTGGGTGGGCTACTTTGTGGGGACTACTACTGGGGCCACTGCATATGGGGTACTACTACTGGCGGCACTGTATACTAGTGGGTGGACTACTACCACCAGCAGTGCATGGGGGGTCCATTTCTGGGGGCACTATATAAGGGGCACTACATAGGGGGACCACTACTGAGGGCACTGTATATGGGGGCCACTACTGGGGGCACTGCATAGGTGGGGTGGCTGCTACTGTGGGCACTGTATGGGAGGGTGGCTGCTACTGGGGCACTTTTTAAAAGGGGGGTCCTACTAGGGGCACTGTATAGGGGGGCCGCTACTAGGGGCACTGCATAGTGGGGACTACTACTGGGGGCACTGCATAGGAGAGACTTCTACTGGGGGCACTGTATATGGGGTACTGCATTTCCCCCTATTCCTTCTCTCTCTTTCCCAGCTTCCCCTCTTTCTCCTATGTCTCACCCGTTTCCCCCTCTTTTTCCTCCTCTCTCTCCCGTCTCCCCCTATTCCTCCTCTCTCTCCTGTCTCCCCCCCCCACCGCAAGATTTGGTATGATTTACCGGCAGAGGAGGAAATCCTGATCATCCAAGGTAAGTATATACTAACCTATTTCTACCCCCTAACCCTCCCTTAGGCGTCTCTAACCTTCCCCCCAGTGCCTAAACCTAACCCCCCCCTCCCCTCTTTCCCATCTCCCTTCTTTCTCCTATGGCTCTCCCTATTCCTCTTCTCTCTAGTCTTTCCCTATTCCTTCTCTCTCTTTCCTAGGTTCCCCTTTTTCTCCTATGTCTTTCTAGCTTCCCCAATTCCTCCTCTTTCTCTCGGCTCAACCTGTTCCTTCACTCCCGCGGCTCTCCCTATTTCTGCTCTCTCCTGGTTCAACCTATACCTTCTCTTTCTCTCCTGGCTCTCCCTATTTCTTCTCTTCCCACTCCCCATATTACTCCTATGTCTCTCGTGGCTCATCATATTCACTCTACCCAAGTTCCTCCTATTCCCCCTCTCTCTCTCCTGGCTCTCCCTAATTCTCCTATGTTGGGTCCCCTCTTTAATTCTCTCCCCAGCTGCCTAAATATTTCCTTTTTCTCCTGGCTCCCCCCTTTCCTCCTCTTTTTCCTGTCTCCCTCTATTCCTTTTAGTATGTTGCTATTTCAAACCTGCAGATCCATGTAGTATTAATATCAATTGTATACAATATATTGTTTATAATAGGGTGGGTAAGATAAGCGCTAAAATATTGTATTGGTGTAATAATTAATTGGTATATCTGACTGTGTATAAAAACAAGGAATGTGAAAAATATATATAATTATATAATGTAAAATGCCCATAAAAATAAATAAATGGTTACAAGAGGTTAAAAAGAGAAGAAATCTAGTTCATATATTGATGAGACCTGTGACTATAGGATCCGGCCTCCCAAGTTTGTTTATATTTCTATTTTATAATATTTGTAATGTGCAAATATTCATGTTTGTGTATGTGAATAAGGAACACTATTACGTGACATAACGTGAAAAAGGGACACTACTGTGTGTTGTAACATGAAAAAGGGACACTACTGTGTGTTGTAACATGAAAAAGGGATACTACTGAGTGTTGTAACATGAAAAAGGGCACTACTGTGCAGTGTAGTATGATGAAGGGATACTACTGTGTGATGTAATGTGATTATGGGGCACTACGGTGTGACGTAACGTGAAAAAATAGGTAGCTACGCCCCTTCCCAGCAAGACAACACCTGAATTTTTTGTGCGTGCCTTCGGCATGCACTCTCCCTGCTTCACCTGTGTATGGTGGCACACATGCTCTTTTGTCAATGTGTAGTTACGGCTCTGCTTTGGTGTGCGCAAATGTGTCCTCTGTGTTCCGTGCCTGCCCTAAAAAAGTCCTACAGTGAACACTATCTACTACACCTGCTAAACTAGGGCTTGGGAAAATTGGACAGATATATCTATAGGTGTGTACACAGCTTAACAGAACCAACACAATACCAAATGTTTGACTCCCCTGCAGGATGTGCTGTTGTATGTATTTTAATAGAGAATGATGTGTACTTGTCTGTTCTAATATTAATTATATTTTAGTAGCATAGACTAAGAAGTGGGAGGGGTCAGGAATAGTTAGGGGAGGAGTCTATGCCAGGAGCCAGATGCTGACACGAGGTGGGCCTGTGTGCTCTTTTAATTGCCAGGGCCTATTTTTAGTCCCAGTCCGGCCCTGCCTGACTGTCAGTACCTCTTTGCTTTCACATACAGGGGGGTACAATACACATGGACACAATTGCCCCAGGGTTTCATAGACATTCCCAGTATCTTCTCCCAGGCCTTACACGACTGTTTGCAATCTTTTGAACCTGACAATGGATCTGTTCTAATACAATATGTGGACAATTTATTGTTGTGTTCTGATTCGTTTATGTCATGTTTAAATTATACTAAACTTTTGTTGCTTCATCTCTCACAAACAGGACACAAGGTTGCTAAGGACAAATTACAGCCATGCCAGGCTAAGGTTAAATACTTAGGACACTGCCTAACCCAGGGCCTACAACACCTGACTACTGACAGAATCCAAGCCATACAGACCATGACACTGCCACAAAACCAACAGCAAATTCGTACCTTCTTGGGAATGTGTGGATCCTGCAGAATGTGGATCCCAGGTTTTTTTATTTTGGCCTTGCCATTACAGGATTTAGTCTCTTCCTCAAAGCCCGATCGTGTCATACACACAGAGGAAACAGAGCAGGCTTTCCTTAATCTTAAGGATAGTCTGACAAGAGCACCTGCATTGGGAATACCTGACTATGAAAAACCCTTTGAGTTATATTGTACGGAAGCCGATGGTTGTGCAGCAGCTGTCCTCACCCCAAAACATGGTGACGCTAGCAGACCTGTAGCATACTACAGTGCCCAATTGGACACTGTGTCAAGATCACTCCCAACATGTTTAAGAAGTGTTGCTGCCACCGCTCTTTTGGTAAACAAGAGCGAAGACATAGTGTTAGGGCATGATACAATTGTCTATACACCCCATGCAGTATCTGCCTTGTTGAATTCAGCCCAAACCAGACATGTCTCCTCAGCTAGGTTCACAAAATGGGAACTGGCCCTGATAGCACCTGCAAACATCACCATTAAATGGTGCAATACGTTAAATCCTGCAACATACTTACCATATGTGCATCGGAATGCACAAAGGGTGGAAGGTGAGTCTCGGGCGGAAGGTGAGTTTTGCAGAGGTACTGATAAACATGATTGTATGTATTATTTGAATCAAACTTTTACAGCTAGGCCTGACATACGTGATACACCTTTAGAGAATGCAGATTTGATGTTTTACACGGATGGGAGTTGTCATAGACAAACCGACACAGGAGAGTTATTTACAGGTTATGCTGTTGTAAATGACAAGGATATCATAGAAGCCGAACCTCTAGGTCCACCTCACTCAGCACAAGTGGCGGAGCTGGTGGCACTAAGAAGAGCATGTGAATTAGCAAAAGGAAAATCTGCTAACATTTACTCTGACTCTAGGTACGATGCTCTATGGCATCTGAGAAATTTTATGACAGCAGCAGGCACACCAGTTGCACATTCAAAACATATAAAAGGACTAGTGACAGCGATTCAAATGCCAAAGGCAGTGGCCATCATTATATGTAAAGCCCATACATGTGAGGACAATCCAGTGTCACTAGGAAATAACAGAGCAGATGAAGCTGCCAAATGGGCAGCAGGGTTGAAAATGAATGTACCAATTGAACAAATGATGGTTTTTCAAACTATTGATATGCAGAAATTAATTGAGATGCAAAATTTGTGTTCCATTCAGGAAAAGGCAGTCTGGAGATCTAAAGGATGTTGTCAGGAGTCCTCTGGACTCTGGAGAGATGGACAAGGTAAGCCGGTGGCACCAAAGGCATATTACCCAAGCTTGGCTGAGGCAGCGCACGGTCTGACTCACCTGGGAAAGCAAGGTATGTGCAAGTTGCTCAGGGCATATTGGTGTGCACCGGGCTTCTCTTCCCAAGCTGAAAAGAGGGCAATGTCCTGTTTGACATGCTTGAGGAAGAATGTTGGAAAAACAATTCCAACTGAACCATCCCACATCCCTCCGACAGACGGACCTTTTCAGGTAATACAAATTGATTTCACCCGATTACCACCCTGCCGGAATCTCAAGTATGTATTAGTTTGTACAGATGTGTTTTCTAATTGGTAGAGGCCTATCCAGCAGACACTAATACTGCTGTGTTCACTGCTCAAAAGATTGTACAGGAGTTTTTATGCAGATACGGTATCCCTAGAATTATTGATAGTGATAGGGGTACTCATTTCACAGGTGATGTCTTCCAGAGTATGTGTAAGTTGATGGGTATTAATAGTAAACTTCACACCCCCTATTGACCACAGGCCAGTGCAAAGGTGGAGAGAGTGAACGGTACTATTAAGAATAAATTAAGTAAGATCATGGCAGAGACTGGACTGGGAAGCATTACTGTTAGTCCTTCATAGCATCAGGACAACTCCTAGGCCTCCTCTTAATCTGTCCTCCTTTGAAATACTGTTTGGTAGACAACCTCATTTAATTGTAAGTCCACAGGAGGATCTGAAAAGTAACAACGAGTTCACTGCAAAGTACCTTATAACAATGATTAAACAGTTGAAACAGCAGCAGCAGAAACTGAAATTGTTGTCACCCGATATGCTAGAAACAAACTGTCATGATGTCAAACTTGGAGAATTTGTTATGATCAGAAATTTCTTACGTTTAGGTTGTCTGATAAATCGGTGGGAAGGTCTGTACCAGGTGTTGCTGATGAGTACTCCATCCTTGAAGGTGGCTGAAAGAGATACCTGGGTCCATTCCACTCACTGCAGGAAGGTCAACCAACCGGTGGAGATACAGGGCAAAATCAAGGCAGATAACGTGGACCTATCAATTGCGAGCCTGTTCTGGGAGGGTTAAAGGTTGCAGTGATATATCTGAGCTAGAGAAATTTGTAGATCATTGTTACAGCAATGGAGTGGCCTGCTGTGGTTATCTTTGTGTTTTCTTCCAGAGTTTCCATCATCCAGGTTTGTTTGGGGATTTCTGGTTTCTGTGTTGGAGGACAGATAAAGGAGATGGGAGCTAATGGTGATATCGATGGAGTGGAGTCGGGAGGAGGAGTAATACAGTCAGAAGGGCGGTACCTGACCAATCTCAGTACAGTAATTGCTAAGAGATCTGTAATGCCTGAAACTCGGAGACAGTGCGAAGGTCTATCATCTGAAGAGTTTTGTATTTGTGAATTTTGTGGGTCCCTAGTTGATGAGAGATGCATCCAATGGTGCCATACTAAGTATTACCCATATTGGGGTGGATATCCTTTAGAGGATTATCATAACATGGTGGGCAAAGTTTAAAATCAAACTTGACTGTTGGGTGTGCTTTCCCGTGCCTCAAGTACAGCATAATGTAGGGTTAGTGCCATTTCCATTAAATGTCTCTGAGGGCCTAGAATTGCAAAAAGGAAAAGCACTGGATGGAAAATTTCTTATGTCCAAGCCACCTCATTTTAAACTCCACCAGTATCAGGATTATAGATCACTTTTATGTTTGAACATCACCAACTCCAATAAACCAGGGAGTTGGAAAACGGGGAATAATCAGACGATGACCTTTTCACTAAGAGCTGATAATGAACCTGTAAATTTTGAACTGTTACACACTATTAGGTTAAATGGGAGGCACTTTAGGTATCGGTATACACTCAGTGATACTAAAGAAATGGTTGGTAGGGTACCAGAAGGGTACTGTGCCAGGGTTATACAATCAAAAACATGTATTGATGGGAGAACCTGAAATAGGATTATTTGCTAGAGATATGTGTTTAATGACTTTGATGTTTTCTATCCCTTATGTTCTCCCTGACAATGTATATTTTATATATGGAAGAAAAGTGTATAAGTGGCTCTCTCTGAGTTCAGAAGGTTTATGTTACCTGGGAAGAATACTTCCAGAATTTATGACCCTTGCACATGGTGAAATGCTTGGTATCCATAAAAACACACCATCTCCATATCTTCATACACATTATGAACACCGTGACAAAATAAACATGATACCTGATGACATACCTACAGCTACACAGTTGATTAGTGAGACAACTGGTTTCCAAGTTTTGGTAGCACTAGATCCCACCAGGATCACTCGGGGTACTTTAAATTTTAAATACATCCAAGACCTTGCAAAATTAATAGATGATAACACCGAGACGTATGATGACACATTTAGGTATACAGGTAAAGAGTTACAAGCTTATAAGAAAGAACTTGTGCAACATAGACTAGTGTTAAATTATTTAACAGCTGTCACAGGAGGATACTGTGTGACATTGGCCACCCAGTTCAGTGTAAAGTGCTGCACGTATATTACTAATAATACTAACGACCCCAAGGAAGTGATAGACCTAAAGATGGATGAAATTCTGCAGCTAAAATGGAAATTTCGGAAGAACCATAAAGCTTCACTGATTGAAGTTGAGGAAAAGGTAGAAGAGTGGTTCAAATTGGTTGAACCCTATGAAATGGGTCTCTGGTGTAGGAGAGTGGGTCCAGGAATTGGTTGCTACAGTGGGTAAAAGTTCTGATCCTTATAATGAGTGTCATCTTAGTAAATGGCTTATGTGTCAGATGTGTTCCCAATGTGTTGAAGTGCGGAAAATGTACTAAGGTGAGCAGAGAAATCGAGATGATGGTGGTAAGCAGCAGTGACATGGATACCAAGGTCAAGGAAGAACTGTATTACAACCCTGAATTAGAATGTACCATGTGAAAATGTAATCTAGATTTGTTTGGCTATGCATAAATATATTGTTGATGTTATTTTAAAACATCCTAGATAATGCAGTCCCAATCCTCCTTCAAGGCTTCCCTTATAGGTTAGGTGCATCCCCACATCTTTCCCATGGTCTCGTATGGATCCGCGGTGTGCGTATAAGGGCAGTTTTATGTCCCTTCCAGAGGCGCATTATTTAATGGTTCAAATGACCAGGCTGTGTCATAGCATAATAACATTAAACAGTATATTATCATGCATGGTTAAACAGATTCAAGACAGGTTGTGATAGTTTGATATCAAAGGGTGGACTGTCGAAGCTGGATAATTGCCTGAGACAGAATCTGTTAGAATCAAAGTCGGCACGACGTCATCTTGCGAATGGCAACAAAGACACCATTTTGCGACTGGCCACACAACGCCATTTTAACTACTCTCACACAATATATGTACATACAGCGATGTTATTATTTAGCGTTGTATGATTCCTACACAATAGAACACTATTAAAAGTCCTTACTGAAATCATACCCACATGTATTGAGACCCATAATAAGAACAATCCTGCAAAATACGTACCACGGTGTACTCCAGAAACACGTAGATGCACAGCGCTAACTAGCGTCTTCTCTTAATATCCCTATACTTACACATTACACAATTACACTAAGAGGTTCTGTAGCATTAAAGGGTAATATTCAAGGTTTTATTCATTAGCAGTAATGTTGTAAAATACATGTTATTTGATATCTAAGGTTTAGTACATGATAAGCAGACCGTGTTTGGTGCCATTCTAAGCCACTGTGTATTTGCAGATCTCCAGTTCCATCGGCAAGAAGATCGCAACATGCGTCTACAAGTTATGGATCATAGAGAGATAGGCATTGAAATGTTTAATGTAATGCAATGTAACTAGCCAGTTTAGACTTGTTTCCAGGTGGGAAAACGCACACAAAGGACTGTTGGAAGGCTGGACTACTAAAGTACAAACGGACCAATGAACTGTATCGTAACAGAAGATCCACGAGGAAGAATCAATGGGATAATGCCAGCTCATGTCTATTGTATTGCCTATCTCTGTAAAGGGTATATATTCAAGCGCTCTGACCCTAGTTAGTCAGTCATCTTCTTCTTTCTTGTAATGGTGGCTTCATCTTTGATGCCGGGATCTGGATTCAGAGCGCTTGCGTATGTATCCACAGTACCTTATTGAATGTAATAACCCTTTGCGCTCATTGTCTAGATCAAAGCGTGTATTATTTCTTTTTGTTGAATAATATAACTTTTTGTGCTTTAGAACCACAATTGGGCTGGTCTGCAATTATTATTGTGTAAGACGCTAAATAGCTACTTTAAGGGTATAAAGGTTATTAGGAATTCATAACATCCTGAACCATAACTACAAAAGAGGCCCTCAATCTGACGAAGATGAGGTTATAAATGAAGGAGACAACAACTTGGAAGAATAACAGTAAGTCTCCAATAGCTAACAAGGTTGAAGAACTCAGGAGCCACCACTAATGTCATATCACCCATTTGGCAGGCCCTGGTGTCATTTCCATTTCCTTTATTCTAGAAATGTGCATGGACCCCAGTGTTTTGCTTTTGGCAAATCCACCCTCAAATATTATGGAATTGGTTTTGGGTTTTGGCAAAATGACCCACAAGTGTTTTGGTTTTACATTTCTTTAAAAACAGCTTAAATCATGTAACTTGTACCTGTGTTTGTCCTTTAGTATTACGAACATCAATTACATTCATTTCCAGTCATTACCAGTTCATTTTGAACAATTTTGGCACCTGAAATCACAAGGGAGGGACATACATGCAATCAAAAACACACATGATCCCGTCTTAAATCTGAGATCTGACTTGCATGAGCACCAAAACCCAGACTTGGTTCTACTTGGAACCCCAAAAGTAATCTGAGTTGGGACTCAGTTCAACTCAGAATCCCAAAGCTTGGATGTGTTTGGTTTACACACTTACAACAAAACTGAACAGCTCATCTCTACTTTATTCACACACCTTGGGGATGCTGGGAAGTGGGCAGCCCCTACGGCCAATGTCTCCTCCTAACCCTTGTCAATTAACTCCCGGGAATCAACTTTCCTACACTCAGGGCCAGATTAAGGTCTGTGGGGGCCCCTGGGCAACAAACTTGTGGGGGCACCTTATGCAATGTCCCCAGTAGCAGTGCCCCTTATGCAGTGCCCCCAGTAATGGTCTCCCCTATGCAGTGCCCACTGTAGTAATGCCCCTTATGCAGTGCCCCTTATATAATGCCCCCAGTAGTGGTCCCCCGATACAGTGCCCCCAGTAGTGGCCCTTATATAGTGCCCCCAGACCCAGTAGTGGTCCACCATATGCAGTGCCCACTGTAGTAATGCCCTTATGCAGTTCCCCCAGTAGTGTCCCCCCTATGCAGTGCCCCTTATATAATGCCCCCAGTAGTGGTCCCCCTATACAGTGCCCCTTATAAGGTGCCCCAGACCCAGTAGTGGTCCCCCCTATTCCCCGCAGTAATAGCCCCCCTATGCATTGCCCCCAGTAGTAGTCCCCCCCTATACAGTGGGGCCAGTATTTGTCCCTCCCTATACAGTGAGGTCAGTAGTTGTCCCCACTATTCATTGACCCTAGAAAACACCCCCCCCAGTGCCCCCATGAAGTGGCCCCCTATACAGTGACTCCTATAGTGGCCCCCCTATGCAGTGTCCCCTGTAGCTGTCGCCCCATGCAGTGACCTCTGTAGCAGCCCCTCCCCTATGCAGTGACCTGTGTAGCAGCCCCCTTCCCTATGCAGTGTCCCCTGTAGCTGCCCCCATGCAGTGACCTCTGTAGCAGCCCCCTCCCCTATGCAGTGTCCCCTGTAGCTGTCCCCCCATGCAGTGACCTCTGTAGCGGCCCCCTCCCCTATGCACACACACACAAAAAAAAAAAATCACCACTTACCTGAATCCCCGCTCCCGACGCGGCTGCCGCTGCCCGCTCCGAGTCCCAGCTCTTCCACTGCACTATGGGAGAGACGTCAGCGTCATGACGTCTCTCCCATTATCAGCAGATGCGGGGGGGGAGCCGGAAGTCGGAGCTCATGAGTGAGCTCCGGCTGGCTCCCTCCATTGTGCAGCAGCCAATAATAGTCTGTCTGACTTTCATTGGCTGTTGTAACATACACACAGCTGCAGCCGGCGGCTGTGTGTATGTCACTTTGTAGTGTAGACTGCGCTCACTGCACGATCTACACTACACTAGCGGAGGGGACACTAGCGGCGGGTGCAGACAGCGCACTGCTGCTAGTGGGGGCCCCTCCGGGTGTGGGGGCCCAGGGACGACTGCCCCAGTCGCCCCTCCCTTAATCCGGCCCTGCCTACACTGATAATCAATGAAGTTACACTTAATAATAGATGTTACAAATGTAATTAAAATATTAGGAAACTTTATTGGTTGTATTCAAATTTATTTTATATTAAGATGGTAATTGAGGTGTTTTGATGAGTATTTTATTACATTTTTCTTTTTTTATCTTCTAAATAAAAAAAGTGACTATTTTATTTTAATATATTGCATAAATTCCCGGCTATTATATAAAAAAGCCACAACTGCTGTGACGCTACTACTGTATATACTTCCCAGCATGCACTGGCAGCCAATAAGAGGAATGGCAAACTTGCGCATGTTGTTTAATAAGTGCCAAAATTTGTAGCCAAAGGCTGCTAGAGCATGCTGGGGCATGTAGTTCCAAAATAGCTGGCAAAAGTGTAGGTAAAAACAGCGGGAGAATCAACCAAACAAAAATGTTAACTTTGCCAAACTTTTGCACAAGATCTGGTTAGCGGGCACTGCATCGGGGGGGTCATTTGTGGTGCTATAAGCAGGACTTTTCCGACAAAAGTGTCCTATAGTTTGTGGTGAGCGGTTATCACTGAATTGATTCAGACCCCAATAGTCGTTT